>RXON01000839.1:0-52104 GCA_009667805.1 Leptobrachium leishanense | reverse complement strand
CACCAAAACACAAGTGAGGAGAGGGAGGGAGAATCACAGAGGTCAGAGCCAATATTTACAAAATATTGACCTGACCTGACAAATTAGAATTTTATTTTGATTTTTCTTACTTCTGATTGGATGTTGCTAGCCTGCCTCTCTGATGAGGCGGCTAGGACATCCACACAGCCCTAAGATGACCCTGCCCTTAGAAGGGCAGCGCCATCTTGGCTGTCACATTTATTTTATTTTATCATTTTTATTCATTTATTTTATTTTTTACACTTTTTTACACTTTATTTTAGCCTGCTGGGTGCCTTGATCCCTCGAGGCACCCAGCAGAGCACCTGATCACTTATGTGATCTTTTTGTACTGAGTGCCACGATACCTCGTGGCACTCAGTACTTCCTGCCGCTACCGGAAGTTATCGCTCAGGGGGACCGATCACTGAGCGGACCGGCGGCAGGTAAGCATATTGCAGGGAGGCCTCGATGTCGAGGCATCCCTGCAATATACACAGAGCAGCTGGAGCGATACCTGATCGCTTCCAGCGCTCTCTAGAAGTGCCGGGCACCTCTCCGGTAAAACCGGATGTTGATCGCTCCGGGGAGCGATCACAAGGTGCCCCGGCACTTCTGTCGCCATTGCACGGATGCCTGGACTCCCAGGCAGCGTGCAATGGCCCTGGAGCTGCTGGAAGCGATCCGATCGCTTCCAGCACTCTCTAGAAGTGCCGGGCACCTCTCCAGTAAAACCGGATGTTGATCGCTCCCGGGGAGCGATCACAAGGTGCCCCGGCACTTGTAACCGCCATTGCATGGATGCCTGGACTCCCAGGCATCCTGCAATGGCGTTTGAGCTGCTGGAAGCGATCCGATCGCTTCCAGAGCTCAAAACACTGCAGGACGTACCATGTACGTCAGCGGGTCTAAAAGAGACCCGCAGCCATGACGTACATGGTACGTCCAAGATCCCTAAGGGGTTAAAACATTTGTGAATTGAGGTGATCTTCTGTGACTTGTCACTGTGCCAGCAAGTTTTTTTGGGGTTTACAAATTTCTTTAAAACATTTGTGAATTGAGGTGATCTGTGTCTTGTCACACAGCCAGTACCACGCAGTATTTTGGGGCTCACTAATTTCTACAAAACATTTGTGAATTGTTATAATCCGTGTGTTCTCACTGGCTGCCACCCATCAAGAAGTCTCACTGATTTATAGGAGGTTTCACTGCCACCCATCAAGGGGTCTCACTGATTTATAGGAAGTGTCTGAGACTTGTAATCTGTGTCTTGTCACTGGCTGCCAGCTATCAGGGTGTCTCACTGAGTTATACCAGAGTTCTTTAAATCTTTATACTAGAGTTAAATCAGAGTTCTGTATATATTAATCTATATATCACTCACCATGTCTGAAAGAAAAAAAAAGAACAGGCAGACGCTCCCAGACACAGATAAGAGGGCAAGCAGCCTCTGTGTCGGGAGACTGTGCCTCTGGTCGTGGTGGACATGGTGCATCCTCTGCAGGGGCACGCTTGTCCTTTCTAACTGGTGCTGGCCGTCTTAAGCAGCAGCAACATACAGAGGACTTGGTGGATTGGCTATCCAGGCCATCCTCATCCTCTGAGTCCTCTGCCAGCCAGGCTTCTAGTGCTTTACAGTCCACCTCAGCTGCCAAAGCATCTAATGCAGCCTCCATATCCACAGCTACTCCTGCCGTAGCCTCGCTATCACACACGGAGGAGTCAGCTGAATTGTTTGACTACAATGAGAGTGACATGCTGCTTGAGGATGCGCAGCAAGTACAGCGCTCTGACTCAATCTCTGAGGTTGAGGAAGAGAGTATAATCAACCTAGAGGAAGGGGGTGCCAATGATGACACACAAATAACTTGCACTCATGTTGCCCCAGCAGCTGCAGCATACTGCCACGTTGGCTCCAGTGACGAGGAGATAGGGGGTGATGATGACAATGATGATGAGGTCACTGACTCCTCCTGGGTGCCTGATCGAACAGAGGAATTAAGTGAGGAAGAGGGGGAGGAGGAGGCACAGCAAACACGAGGCACAACATCCTCTGTGACCAACGTAGCACTAGCCAGTCCAAGGCATCTGATGTCAGAGCTGCTCCGGTGCAGAGCGCTGTTGTCTCAAAGAACACATGCAGGAACTCTGTTGTCTGGGAGTTCTTTAAGAAATGTGCAGTAGAGCGCAGCGTTGCTATTTGTAATCTATGTCAGATGAGGCTTAAGCGTGGGAAAGATACCGGACACTTGGGTACCACGTGCTTGAGGCGACATATGAACAACTGCCACACATCCCATTGGCGCAAAACTTTGCGTAGGTCCTCCTCCTCCTCATCTGTCTCTACCCCCACTGTATGTCCTGCCATGTCATTGCCTACAACCTCCACTGACAGGGATGATGCTACAGTAATGGATTTTCCAGGTCCTTCCTCACAATGTGACATCATCGCAGCAGCTGAAGATTTACGCAGTCAGATTATGTTGCCGCAGCTGCTGCAGCGAAAGAAAAAATATAGTCCCAACCATCCCCAAGCACAGCGTCTAAATGCCAGCTTAGCAAAATTACTCGCATTGCAGCTGCTGCCTTTCCAGCTGGTGGACTCTGCTCCCTTCCATGAATTTGCTGAATGTGCTGTACCACAGTGGCAGGTTCCAAAACTCCATTACTTTTCACGCAAGGCCATTCCAGCACTATACCAGCACGTGGAAGACAATGTTATCCAGTCATTGGGAAAGGCAGTCAGCAACAAGGTGCATGTGACTTTAGACACGTGGTCCAGCAAGCATGGACAGGGTCGTTACATTTCCTTCATGGCACACTGAGTAACTCTGATTGCAGCTGGGAGGGATCCAAGATGGGGCTCTGTGCTGGAGATGGTTCATCCACCACACCTCCAGAAAGTTGCTTGTATGAGGTCTGTCTGCTCCACCACCTCTCCCTCTTCCTCCTCCTCCTTCTCTGTCTCTGGTGAAGTGGCAGTTAAACCGACGCATGGCAGGGGCTACGCAATGGCTCAAGCAAAAAGATGCCATACTGTGCTTGAGCTGGTTTGTTTAGGGGACTCCTGTCACACCTGCCAGGGGACTCCTGCCACACCAGGCCAGAAATTCTGTCAGCTCTGCAGGGGCAGGTGCAGAGATGGTTAACACCACGCCAGCTTCAGCTGGGAATGATCATCTGTGATAATGGCAGCAAACTTCTCTCCGCCCTACGCTAGGGTAAATTGACGCATGTACCATGCCTAGCACAAGTCCTAAATCTAGTGGTACAGCGTTTCCTAACCAAGTACCCAGGGCTGCCACAGCTTCTCATCCAAGCCAGAAAAGTCTGCAGCCACTTCAGACGGTCATTCCCAGCAAGTATTCGCCTGGCAAAAATTCAAAGAGAATTCTACCTTCCCACAAACCGTCTGATCTGTGGCATGCCCACCAGGTGGAACTCAACATTAGCAATGCTGCAGCGTCTGCACAAGCAGCAGAGGGCCATCAACAAGTACCTGTGTGAGAATGGCACAAGGACAGGTTCAGGTCAACTTGTTTTTTTCCCCCCCGCAGTGGCTAATGATCAAGGATGCATGCACTGTACTGTCACCATTTGAGGAGGCAACGAGGATGGTGAGCAGGGACAGTGCATGCATCAGTGACACAATTCCTTTAGTGTTCCTGCCTCCAGAGGAGGCCTTCCCTAGCTCTCAAGGCCCCAGCTCTCAAGGCCCCAGTGGGTCCTCCTCAGATCAGACAGGAGGAGGAGGAGGAAGAGGAATATTTAAGTAGTGGCGGCATTGAAGGTGGGGATTCCTCAAAGGAGGGTTTCGTGTGCCCAGAAACACAAGGGCTAGTGCTGGGAGGAGGAAGTGCACGATACGGTCATCCTCATTGAGCAATAAGACTCGGAAGCTAATGCCACCTCCAACCTACGCTGCATGGGCTCCTTAATGATGCAAAGCCAGCTAAAGGACCCCAGGATTCGTGCTATCAAGGAGAGGGATCATTACTGTTTGGCAACCCTTCTTGATCCACGATACAAGGGTAAAGTTGCAGAGCTCATCCTGCCCGCACAGAGGGAGCACAGGATGAAAAAACTTGAGGACGCTCTAAAGCGACACTTGTGTAACACCTTTCCAGGCACTGGTAGATTACCAAGTGCTGACACAAGTGCTTCTGAGGCTGCGGATGATCAGAGGAATAGTGGTGAAGGCCAGGGACGCTTGACAGATGCATCTTTAAATTTTTTTAGTCCTCGACGCCCAGGGACGTCAAATGTAGGCACCCATTGCCAGCGTCACCATATGGTGCAGGACTACCTAGGGGCAAGGGCAGACCTGGATACCTTTCCAGCAGATGATCCACTGGCTTACCGGGTGTTGAGATTGGATCACTGGTCAGAATTTAGCCAATATGCTATGCAGCTACTAGGTTGCCCTTCATCTAGCGTGCTTTCCGAAAGGACGTTCAGTGCCGCTGGAGGTTTTGTCACTGACAAAAGAGTGCGTCTGTCCACCGACTCTGTAGACCGGCTGACATTTATAAAAATTAATCAGTCCTGGATCAGCAGCTATCAATCCCCTGATGCTGAAGTTTTGGAATAGATCGGGGATGTCCTCTTCTGCATTCACAAAACCTCCAGCACTGAACTCTTCCACAATACCGCAAAAGGGTTACGGTGTGAAGGCACTTGCTGCCATGATAGGCACAATATTTGGCTGCACTGACGCCTGTGCCAGATTTATATCATTTAAATTTTTTGAACCGCAGGGTCCAACCCTGTACTCTTCCACAATACCACAGAGGGGTTACTGTATTATGATGGCACTTGCAGGCCTGGCACCAAAAGCACAATATCTGGGTGCACTGACGCCTTGACCAGAATCATATCTTTTCAATATAGGACCACATGGTCCACCCCTGCATTCTTCCACAATACTACAGATGGGTTACTGTATGATGGTATTTGCTGGCCTGGCACCAAAAGCACAATATTTGGGTGCACTGCCACTGACGCCTGTATCAGATTCATATCCTCAGAGGGGTTACTGTGTGACGGCACTGTTGCCGACACTAAAGGCCCAATTTTAAAGCACCTATTGTTACTTTCATCCAAAGCCTGCATAAGTTTCACCATAAGTGAGCCAAAAAATCACTAAACTTTTTCTGCGTGTCCGAAAATGTCTCCTCTTTTCATACAGACTGCCGCCCCAAGCAGTTGCTTATGGATAGATTAAAGGAAAAGCATTTTCCGTCATTTGAAACGTCATTTTTTTGTTTTTAAGTGTTTTTGTACATCATCCTAGAAACCCGCCACTTCACGGGCAGGTTATGGGGACCTCCTAGGCACGATATTTGAAGGAATTTTTGGTTTTTATTTGTAACCCTTATTTCATAGAAAACTCACTGTCCCTTTAAAAATGTTTTTTTTTTAAACTTTTTGTCCTTGTTTCCTGTCCCTCAGGGCACTACCCGGACCCCCATACACCTTTTATGGCAAATATGTAGCATATATGCCCTCTTGGAGGGCACTCTAAAAACCGAATTTTCAGTCCCATTGACTTGCATGGAGTTCGAGTTCGGGTTCGGACCCGAACATATGGGAAGTTCGGGTTCGGGCCCGACCCGAACTCGGGGGGTGTTCGGCTCATCCCTAATGCCAACTACAACTTTGTGTATGTTAATGTGGGATCATACGGCAAAGAATCTGACTCCACACTGTTCAGGAACTCCACACTGTGGAATGAAATTGAGAGTGGGTCCCTGAACTTCCCCAGACCCACACCTTTGCCTGGCTTTGACGTGACAGTCTCCTATGCCTTTGTGGGGGACTGTTTGCCATTTACATTTGTTTTACATTGTTTTATTCATAATCAAATGCATATTCAATCATATACTCACTCTGCACTTTCTGTGCACTACTCAGTGCACTACTGTGCACCTAACTGTGAGTTTTATTGCTGTGGAACTCTGTGATACGGTCATACACACAGCACATTACTGTGCGTTTTATTGCTGTGGAGCTCCGTGATACACTCATACACACCACATATTACTGTATCACAGAGCTCCACAGCAATAAAACTCACGCTCATACACTCCGCACATTACTGTGAGTTTTATTGCTGTGGAGCTCTGTGATACAGTAATATGTGGTGTGTATGAGTGTATCACGGAGCTCCACAGCAATAAAACGCACAGTAATGTGCGGTGTGTATGAGCGTATCACAGAGTTCCACAGCATTAAAACTCACAGTTAGGTGCACTGAGTATGAGGGTATCACAGAGCTCCACAGCAATGAAACTCACAGTAATGTGCGGTGTGTATGAGCGTATCACAGAGCTGCATAGCAATGAAACTCACATCTATTTATATATATAGATAGCAAGGATGCAAGCACTCATGGGATTTGCAGAATAATTTTCTTTAATGAATCCAAAAAAGGTCAACGTTTCGGCTCTTTACAGAGCCTTCATCAGGACAAATATACATAAGACCCAAACCTGTGTCCATATATATGGACACTCCAATTAAACAACAATCACCAGCCCCCTCCCACTGAAATCATCCTCCAACCAGTAATGAGAGAAATCCACAATCCCAACAACATGTGTGCAAGGAAATTAACACTGTGCGCCCACAATTAGCGTCAGACAAACAAGCATCAGTCACTTAACGACATCATAATGCACCATCTGATATTCCATTTCAAGCACCAGCAGGGCGATCTCACCCCCGCCACTCCAAACTCTTGCAACAAACCAGGTGAAGGAGATTGATCTCTAGAAGTCTCTGATCCCGGAAGCCACCACGGGTACCTGTCGGCGCTCTGCGCCGTATAAACACGTCGGACCGGTTGCCTAGGCAACCCCGGCGTGTTGCCTCGGACGTAGCCAAGACACACTTGGCTCGGTCCCGCCCCTCTCAGACTCGTGGTTTAACAGGATAATCTACAGGGGAAGGAGAAAAACATTACCCTCCTTAAAAACAAATATATAGGTACAAGCAACAGCTGATATGTGCACCCAGCAAAAGATTCACGCCGGCACAAATTAAATTGTTAAACCCCACAATGGAAACTCCCCTACCGATGGTATCGATATTTAGATTGTTTTTTAAAATTCAATTTTTAATTTTTTATTTTTAAGTTTTTGCAATTTTTACAAAAAGGCCGAAAGAGAGTTTCTTTCATTCAACCCCCGAGGGAAAACGGTGTCCAAACGATGGATCCATCTTGCTTCTCTCTGAAGGAGAATCAAAGCTCGATCTCCCCCCTCCTCGGGGGTGGGACATGATCTATTGCCAAGAATTTCAACGAAGACAAGGGATGACCAGACTGGAGAAAATGTCGGGCCACCGGCTTGTCCGACCTGCCATCCCTGTACGCGGTCCTGATGTTGGATCGATGATTGCGAATTCTTTCGCATAATTGAGTTGTGGTTTTACCCACGTAGGCCAAGCCACAAGGGCATAAGATCTTATAGACCACATATTCTGTCCTGCAGGTAATAGAATGTCTAATGAAAAATCGCCTCCCTGTATGGGGATGTCTAAAATCACTGGACGGAGTCATATGACCGCAGGTAACGCAGCCTAGACATCTTTTACAGCCCAGATTCCTAAATTTGCTTTGGTCTGGGTCATAACTTTTAATGGGATCCGCCTTCACCAGAAGATCTTTTAAACTACGGTTTTTACGATAGCAGAACATCGGTTGATATCTAAACGTTTCAGGCAGATTCTGGTCTTTCTCTAGGATCGACCAGTTTCTCCTTACTACTGAAGTAATTTGTCTTGAGGCAGTGTCATACGTGAGGGGGAATTTAAATCTATCCGACTTATCCCTTACTTGTCTTGGAGCTCTTGTTCTCTCCAGAGCAGCTGTAATCACCTTATCAGAATAGCCTCGAGAAGCAAATTTCTGACACATGTCAGAAATCTGTTCTTCCATAATGGTTCCATCGCTGTTATTCCTTATAACTCTCAATAGTTGGGAATAAGGCAATGATTGTTTTAGATGGTCTGGATGTGCGCTCTGTTGGTGAAGTAAGGTATTGCGATCTGTGGGCTTAGAAAACAATGAATAGTGTAGGCAGTTGTCTTTTTTAAAAATCCTTACATCAAGGAAATTAATAGAACTGTCGCTGACTATGCTAGTGACTTTAATTGGTGTGTCTAGGTTATTTATGAGATGTTCAATCCCCTAGCTTCTTCAACTGTGCCCCGCCATATTACAAAGATATCATCAATAAACCGCACATATTGGACAATGTTACCTTGAAACTGGGTTAAGATGTTATCGGTCTCAAACTTATACATATACGCATTGGCATACATGGGGGCCATCGCGGCCCCCATGGACATGCCAGTGCGCTGTAAATACCACTTATCCTCAAACCTGAAATAATTATTTTCCAGAGCCAACGCCAGTAGTTCCAAAACAAATTCGACACACGGGCCATCATAGACCTCTGAATTGGACAGTAACCACCTCATGGCCTCAATCCCTCCCCCATGAGGGATCACCGTGTATAAACTCTTTACATCCAATGTCATGAAGACTACCTCATCACAATTGGTTATCACTGCCCCAAGTCTCTGTAGAAAATCGTTGGTATCTTTGATACACGTGGGGATACATTGTACCGGTTTCTTGAATAAAAAGTCAAGCCATCTGGCTGTTGGCTCAATGGCTCCTCCCACGGCCGAGACAATTGGGCGTAGTGGTGGAGTTACCGGATCTTTATGGATCTTTGGTATCCCATAAATCACAGGAGTCCTAGGGTGAGGTTTAAGTAGGTACTGGAACAATTCGTCATCGATATAGCCAGCTGAAAAACCTCTTTGGATACTTTTTTCAAATTTAGCCATGACCTCACATGTAGGATCACCTGATAACAAAGAGTACGTAACACCATCTGATAGCTGAGAGTACATTTCTCTCGCATACTGCGTATAATTCAAGATGGTGATAGCCCCTCCCTTGTCTGCCTGTCTTATAACGATAGAGGCATCATCCGCTAAGGTCTTTATAGTAGAGATGTACATTTCTCTCGCATACTGCGTATAATTCAAGATGGTGATAGCCCCTCCCTTGTCTGCCTGTCTTATAACGATAGAGGCATCATCCGCTAAGGTCTTTATAGTAGAGATGATGCCTCTATCGTTATAAGACAGGCAGACAAGGGAGGGGCTATCACCATCTTGAATAATACGCAGTATGCGAGAGAAATGTACTCTCAGCTATCAGATGGTGTTACGTACTCTTTGTTATCAGGTGATCCTACATGTGAGGTCATGGCTAAATTTGAAAAAAGTATCCAAAGAGGTTTTTCAGCTGGCTATATCGATGACGAATTGTTCCAGTACCTACTTAAACCTCACCCTAGGACTCCTGTGATTTATGGGATACCAAAGATCCATAAAGATCCGGTAACTCCACCACTACGCCCAATTGTCTCGGCCGTGGGAGGAGCCATTGAGCCAACAGCCAGATGGCTTGACTTTTTATTCAAGAAACCGGTACAATGTATCCCCACGTGCATCAAAGATACCAACGATTTTCTACAGAGACTTGGGGCAGTGATAACCAATTGTGATGAGGTAGTCTTCATGACATTGGATGTAAAGAGTTTATACACGGTGATCCCTCATGGGGGAGGGATTGAGGCCATGAGGTGGTTACTGTCCAATTCAGAGGTCTATGATGGCCCGTGTGTCGAATTTGTTTTGGAACTACTGGCGTTGGCTCTGGAAAATAATTATTTCAGGTTTGAGGATAAGTGGTATTTACAGCGCACTGGCATGTCCATGGGGGCCGCGATGGCCCCCATGTACGCCAATGCGTATATGTATAAGTTTGAGACCGATAACATCTTAACCCAGTTTCAAGGTAACATTGTCCAATATGTGCGGTTTATTGATGATATCTTTGTAATATGGCGGGGCACAGTTGAAGAAGCTAGGGGGATTGAACATCTCATAAATAACCTAGACACACCAATTAAAGTCACTAGCATAGTCAGCGACAGTTCTATTAATTTCCTTGATGTAAGGATTTTTAAAAAAGACAACTGCCTACACTATTCATTGTTTTCTAAGCCCACAGATCGCAATACCTTACTTCACCAACAGAGCGCACATCCAGACCATCTAAAACAATCATTGCCTTATTCCCAACTATTGAGAGTTATAAGGAATAACAGCGATGGAACCATTATGGAAGAACAGATTTCTGACATGTGTCAGAAATTTGCTTCTCGAGGCTATTCTGATAAGGTGATTACAGCTGCTCTGGAGAGAACAAGAGCTCCAAGACAAGTAAGGGATAAGTCGGATAGATTTAAATTCCCCCTCACGTATGACACTGCCTCAAGACAAATTACTTCAGTAGTAAGGAGAAACTGGTCGATCCTAGAGAAAGACCAGAATCTGCCTGAAACGTTTAGATATCAACCGATGTTCTGCTATCGTAAAAACCGTAGTTTAAAAGATCTTCTGGTGAAGGCGGATCCCATTAAAAGTTATGACCCAGACCAAAGCAAATTTAGGAATCTGGGCTGTAAAAGATGTCTAGGCTGCGTTACCTGCGGTCATATGACTCCGTCCAGTGATTTTAGACATCCCCATACAGGGAGGCGATTTTTCATTAGACATTCTATTACCTGCAGGACAGAATATGTGGTCTATAAGATCTTATGCCCTTGTGGCTTGGCCTACGTGGGTAAAACCACAACTCAATTATGCGAAAGAATTCGCAATCATCGATCCAACATCAGGACCGCGTACAGGGATGGCAGGTCGGACAAGCCGGTGGCCCGACATTTTCTCCAGTCTGGTCATCCCTTGTCTTCGTTGAAATTCTTGGCAATAGATCATGTCCCACCCCCGAGGAGGGGGGGAGATCGAGCTTTGATTCTCCTTCAGAGAGAAGCAAGATGGATCCATCGTTTGGACACCGTTTTCCCTCGGGGGTTGAATGAAAGAAACTCTCTTTCGGCCTTTTTGTAAAAATTGCAAAAACTTAAAAATAAAAAATAAAAAATTAAAAATTGAATTTTAAAAAACAATCTAAATATCGATACCATCGGTAGGGGAGTTTCCATTGTGGGGTTTAACAATTTAATTTGTGCCGGCGTGAATCTTTTGCTGGGTGCACATATCAGCTGTTGCTTGTACCTATATATTTGTTTTTAAGGAGGGTAATGTTTTTCTCCTTCCCCTGTAGATTATCCTGTTAAACCACGAGTCTGAGAGGGGCGGGACCGAGCCAAGTGTGTCTTGGCTACGTCCGAGGCAACACGCCGGGGTTGCCTAGGCAACCGGTCCGACGTGTTTATACGGCGCAGAGCGCCGACAGGTACCCGTGGTGGCTTCCGGGATCAGAGACTTCTAGAGATCAATCTCCTTCACCTGGTTTGTTGCAAGAGTTTGGAGTGGCGGGGGTGAGATCGCCCTGCTGGTGCTTGAAATGGAATATCAGATGGTGCATTATGATGTCGTTAAGTGACTGATGCTTGTTTGTCTGACGCTAATTGTGGGCGCACAGTGTTAATTTCCTTGCACACATGTTGTTGGGATTGTGGATTTCTCTCATTACTGGTTGGAGGATGATTTCAGTGGGAGGGGGCTGGTGATTGTTGTTTAATTGGAGTGTCCATATATATGGACACAGGTTTGGGTCTTATGTATATTTGTCCTGATGAAGGCTCTGTAAAGAGCCGAAACGTTGACCTTTTTTGGATTCATTAAAGAAAATTATTCTGCAAATCCCATGAGTGCTTGCATCCTTGCTATCTGTACCAAGTCCAGCCTTTGCTAAAGCACCGGGTGTGAGAAGAACTTTACTGTGAACCGTGAGTGCAAAAACCTTTTTGTTCATTTTTTATTTATATAATATATATATATATATATATATAGCAGTCGCCGGAGGTCACGTGACCAGCCGGATCTCGCCTCAAGAGATCCGGCTGGCCGGCGTAGGGATACGAAGGGAGAGACTGGGGGGACTTTTTCCCACAGTCTTTCCCAGATCTCGCTGGCCGGAGGAGGTGGACGGAGCCGCGGTCCTCGCCGCGGACACTGGGTGAGTATAGGATTTGTTTTTTTTATTTTTTTTCCTGGTGTTAACGGATTCTGCAGAAGCGGAATCCGTTAACACCAGGTTCTGGCTGTGGTTAACTTTTCGTTAACCAGAGCCAGGCGTTAATCAGCGCTGGAATTTTTTAATCCAGCACTAAGTATAGGGAGCACAAAGTACAGTAACCTCGCGCTGAAAAGCACAAGATACCATACGCAAACAGGTTTTTTAACCCATTTGCGTTTGGATTGTAATATGCGGTAGATACCGCAGCAAACTTTAATGCTCACGCAGGTGAACGCTACCGTTAGCGTCAAGATTGTAATAGAGCCCTAATAGTGCAGGCTGCATAATACAATTCTGCTTATCAAAAGGAATAAAAATTACACTCACAGATTCCAGAGCCAGATCCTGGCTCTGGATGAAATCGTATCTAGCCAAGTAGAGGCTGGCGTTTCACTTCTTTATATCATTCAGGTCAGTACAAAGTTTACTTACTTTGAGGTGACCTGCATGATATAAAGGTCTGGAAAGTTTACCCATTATTGCACCACTAGGACCAACTCCTCCTTCTAAATAGAGAGCAGATTTATCAGGGCCACAGAGAAAACGAGCTTGCTTTTCATTACCATTTAGGGAGGCGGCACACGAGCATATTGTACTGCGTCCTTTACGGACGCACTTTTTCATGGGAGATATTGTGAGTACTGCGTAAAGTGCGTCCCTAACGTCTGATGTCTCCACACCCTAGGACAATACATGGCAACGTTGTTTCTGCGTCTGTTTAGCTTTTTCAAGTTGATGTTGTTTTCGCATCCATTGCTTTATTCTTTGCCCGTCCGTGAAAAAGTGAGCAGGTTCTTCGTGTGGTGTGTTTAATTGACTCCTTTATAAAGCTACGATGGACATCAAACTGAACAGTCAGATGGACGCAAAATGTTTGCTAGTGTGCCGCCAGCCTTAAATAATCACTAATATGATTTGTAGTAGTGGACGAGAGTTCTCGGCCGCAGCAAGATCAGTTGGTCTAGGACAGGGGTCAGCAACCTTGGCTCCATGAGGTTATGGGAACTACATTTCCTAGAATGCTCAGTCACACATTAGGCTGACTGAGCCATATGGGAAATGTAGTTCCCAAAACATAAGGGAGCTAAGGTTGCTGACCCCTGGTCTAGGAGATGATATTTGCAGGACTGCGACATCTGGCTCTCCCTCTTGAACAGTGCACTTTGTCTGACCAAGAACCGCCTGGGAGGCCATGGCAAAAGACCCAGATGTCACGTGGAGCAGCGCACACTGTGGCATCGTCAGTGAGGGCCGGCTGACAGCCATCTTGGAGTCCTATGGAACACAGCCGGCGGCAGCACATCCTCCAAGAGGCCTCCAGTATCAGAAACCTGCTCCCAAGCAGCTGATCGGCCACCAAGGCCAGAGGTTCTGGTGGCACCCCACATCAGTTGCACCCCCTGATACCCGGGGCAGACTGTCCACCCCAAGAAGTTCCTGGATCCAACAACTCATAAAAACCTCCCTTGCATGATGGGGAAAGAGGAAATCAAGCCGCAGACTTGAACTCCTCATTTATTGATATTCAGCTTAAAATATAGCTTCCCTCAAAAGCAATAAAACACATTCAATGTACACTCTGTGCGTGTGGTGACCATCACCTCATGGTATGGCACAAAAAGCTGTAGATTTATATTATCATTGTCATCAGAGACAGAGAGAATAAAACACAGTGTAATACCGTCTATATATACACATTAAACTACATAGATCCATAGAAACGCTCAGCCACGCGATGCAGAGCCTCTCATATCGGCTCTGTATGGAATACCTTTGCCTACTTGGGGCGTCACAGCCCATTTCTGTGGTCCTGCTCCAGAGATCCCTCAAAGAGAAATAAGAGGTTGCATGGGGGCACGTCTGCACAGGTTCCATATAACAAATAAGTGGTGGATTATAAAAATTCACTAGAGGTGGAGCCTGTAGAGGGCCCTGCTCAAGCATGTGCACATATGACACTCTCCAGGGTGGTGTCTAACCCTGTTTATACCTGTCAGCACCCGGTGCTCGTAGTGGGTTCTTAGTAAAATCAATGCTCAGTGCACAATATTAATAAATACATGTACTAATTTATCATTATAGGGGAAGATGATACGCGTTTCGCTGCTTCTCTGTCAGCTTCGTCAGTCCAAAATTTTTACATCAATTTATAGTACAGCAACATTTTTCCGTTTCTGGGGGTATCTTTGGAGTCTCATTTGCATAATCTGGTTGGTGCTCCTGCCCATTGCCTGATCTGTGTCCAGGTTCTCTGCTTCTATCTTGTGTCTCTTCTCTGTGGTTCTTTTGTGTCTGATCCCTCTTATCTGGGACATCATTTTGTTTTCTGTTCTGGTCTAATTCTCTTTGCTTTATGTAATCATATACCAATTGCTTTCTTTGCATCATTTCCCTCTCGGAATTTTGCATTTGAGCCACACGAAAGTCCACATCTCTAATAACCTCAAGGAGGAACCTCAGGACGTCTTCGTGTCTTCCTCGAGTCTTTATATGATCCGACGAGGTGTAATTCTCAAATGCAAAGACCCGTTCCACCCCGAGATCCTTCAAAATCCTCTCCTTCTCTGAAACATTTCCACGGGTTTTATGGGTGAAAACAACAATGGGGAATATTCCTGTAAAGTTAAAACATGTGTTAGTGTCACCAGGAGAAGGAGGACAATGTGACCACCAGAATGACTTACTTAATGTGTTCACAGCCTGGGTCAAAAAGAAAGAATTTTCTTCATGACTCGTCATCCAAATTATTTCCCAGCAGATAAAAAAAGTTTTCTAACAATGCAGCAAAGTGATTCTGATTTTCCATTGGAATATCGTGTTGCAGCAGATAATGTATGACAGGAAGAAAATCACAACATTCCCTAAACTTTAATCCCTCATTGTCGCTGCAATATACCAGAGCACAGACAGGCTGTGCAAGCTTTTATAAGTCAGTGCAAAACCGTGCCATGGTGACCCGTCATGAAAAAGTTTCTACCACAAGCCTTATACCCCTCTACGTTCCACGTTTCCAGCCCTGTCCCCTGTATTAGAGAATAGAGATGTGCATTTGTTTTGGAAAAATTCAGAATTTGTAACGAAATTTGATAATTCGTATTTAGGAAGTACTTCCGAATAACGAATCGATACGATACAAATCCGAAACAAAACAAAATGGTATATAACAAATTTAATTTGTTTTACACTGTATCATCATCATAAAAGAAAAATTTGAACAATTGATATCAGCTATCGAATTTGAAATGAACTATCAAATACATATCAACTATAAAATTGATCTTATCTTAAAATACAAGTAATAATCAGCAAAGGACTTTATGAAACAAATTCATTTTGTTTCACTGTTTAATTTGACTCAAATACTAAATCTGTGACACAGCTTAAAATTTAACCCTAGCTTTTCTTTTAACAGCAACATTTGATCAATTGGGGTTTTATTTAGTGATCCAAAATTCAAATTGATATTAACTATCGAATTGATATATGAAATTTGAATCGATACGAAATGGATACGAAAAACAAAACAAAACGAAACACGAAACGAAATTAGTTACGAAATTCCGAAAAGGAAATTATTTTAAAAGTTAACGAAACCAAAATAAACTAAACAAGTATTTCAGCCATGCACATCCCTACCCTGTATTGTATTTATCCTGTACAGGCCTTGATTTTAGTTGCCATTCCTCGGTTGCAGCCCAGGGGTTAATTGTATTTGTTCTCTCAGCTCACCTGTCTGTCATTTGTCTTGATCCACTCCCTATTTAAGAGCAATGCTCCCATAGTGCATTGCTCCATGATTTTCACTCTGCCTGATTTATTCCAGTGTTTAGTGTTCAGAGAGCTGCCTGCTGCTTGTTCTAGTTCTGTTTGTAAATTTTATTTATTAATATATATATATATGTTTTTGGTCCTGTTTCCCTGTCTGTCTGTCTGTCTGTCTGTTACACTTGTCATCGCGTTCCTTGTTTATTCTGGTTATTCCTGTGTAACGGGTTCATGGTTTTCCCTTGCTGTGTTTCGGTTTTCTGTTTATTGTTTTATACTGATTCCTGTGTACCAATATTTGGCTTGTGTGACATAATGGGGGAGCATAAATAAAGGCCCACCAGTCTACCTCATGTTTGACAAGCAGCATGAGCAGGTATGGTTTGCTATGTAGCAGCCTGTGGTTTGTTTCATTTTGGTTAGGACTCGCCCTTATAGAGGTGCCGTGACGTTGGCGGGCGAGCTAGTCTTATAATGGCCATTAATAAGAAACCAAACCTCTAATTGTGTTTAGTTTCACACGGTATAATTGGAGTAAGCGCAGATGACATTTTTTTCTTTGTTATGTTCTACACATGTTGTTGGGCTGGATGCATTTGGTGGTTGCAGCCAACCCTTCGGGGAATAGGCGCGACCCCAACCCTCCTGCACAGTATAGACAGGGTAACAATACAATACATTGAACAACATTTGACAAACAGTACAGGAGGAGATGAGGCCCTATTCCCGTAGGAACTCACAATCTAGGAGGGTTGGGGTTGGAAACAGGAGGAGAGGACTGCAAGGTGAGAGTGATTGATGGTTGCGTCAGTGAGTCGGGTGGTCGGCTTCCCTAAATAGGAATGTTTTAAGGGAGCGTTTGAAGGAAGAGAAGTTAGGGGAAAGTCTGACCATACGAGGGAGACCATTCCAGAGAATGGGGGCTGTGCGTGAGAAGTCCTGCAGTCTATCATTGGAAGAGGCGATGCAGGGAGAAGCTAGGCGCAGGTCGCTGTTTGATTTTAGGGAGCGGCTGGGGTGTATTTGCTGACTAGTGAGGACAGGTAGTGGGGAGCTGAGTTAGGCAGAGCTTTGTAGGTCAGGGTAAGGATTTTGAATTTAATTCTGCAGTGGATGGGGAGCCAGTGAAGGGATTCGCAGAGAGGAGCGGCAGAGACATAGCCTGGCGGAGGCGGTCAGGATGGATTGTAGGGGGGAGAGGTGGGAGAGAGGATTAAGATAAGAGATTATTGCTCTAGTCAAATCAGGAGATTACCAGGGCGTGTATGAGTTGTTTTGTTCTATAGATTTCCATGTACAACAAAACACTATCAGGAGGTTTTAGTTTGTTTTAATGGCCATTGAAACTTAAACTCGCTCGCCCCGACAAGGCACCTCTTTGTAGAGTGAGACCTAACCAATCTACATTGGTTGGGACTCGCTCTACAAAGAGGTGCCTAGTCGAGGCGAGCGAGCTTAAGTTTCAATGGCCATTAAAACAAACTAAAACCTCCTGATAGTGTTTTGTTGAACATGGAAATATATAGAAACGAGAGCAGATGACATCCTTTTCTCCCTCATGACTATGCTTCTGTATTTCCCAAGACATTATTGATTCCTGGTATCTGTTTATTTCATAAGACTCTGCACCGCCTCTGCTGTAAGTTTTCATCTAGCGTAGATCCGGCTACCTTAAAGGCCGACCCTATCAGTTTAGGGATTCTTTGGTATTGCTGTGCAGGACTCTCTATTTAACCCTGTGTTTCTTTTACCACCTGTTGTCTGCAGTAGTATTCCTGCATATTGGGGCTTTCCACCTGAAACAGGGCCCCACCTTGGCGCAAGCCTGGTGCCGCCGTGACACTCTGGCTATAGATGCAATATTTTAAAATGCTGCCAAATTAATTCCCAGTTTGCCATCGAGTTTTTAAGGCTCGGCAAAGGAAAAAACTTTTGTGGCTAGTACAATTTCTCACTTGCTAGTCCCAATAAATTAACTAATCAGTATCACCCCTGTACTGCTCAATGGCGAGTGAGGCAATCAAGTGTCCACACTGCAAACAATACACCACAGCTCTTCTCTTATTGGTCAGTTTTGTGCCCAAAGCCACCCTATATCAAACTAATTAGGCTGCTCCACTAGATTGAGCCGTCTCATTTGCTGTGATGTAATGTTATCAAGGAATGCTATTGGATAACATTTCTAGTTAAATCCCATTGATCCTTTGGGTCTCATTCTGAATCCAGACTCAGGTGTGGAAGGATCTCCTGAACTGAGGGAAGATGAGACTATTCCAAATGTGGGCTATAGTTTTCCTTAGATTTAATTTACATATACAGATGTATTTATTGATCAACATATCCTGGCGCAAAGAAAAAGGGGTGCCAAAAAAGGGTTTATTTTTTCCTTTTTTCTTTGGTGCCACTTTCCTTTGCACCAGGATTGTGCGATGAATAAATACATTTGTATATGTGAGGAACCCTTGAAGGCGTTGCTACGCTGAAACGTTGGGTACCTTAGTCACCCCCTTGTTATTTCTTCTACTTTGCTAGTGCTACATGCTGCTTTTTATGTTTTGTTTGTTTATTATATGCTAGGTATAACGCCTGCCCGGAGGGCAGTCTATTGTTGTAGAGCATATGGAAGCCCAGTGCTCCCAATGATGTGGCTGTTTATCGCACCCAGTTTCTGACCCCCAGCTCACATGGATATATATATTGCCCCCAGCTCACATGGATATATATACCCCCAGTTCACATGGATATATATTGCCCCAACTCACACATATATATATTGCCCCAGCGCACATGGGTATATATATTGCTCCCAGCTCACATGGGTATATTTGCCCCAAGTCACATGGGTATATTTTCCCCCAACTCACATGGGTTTATATATATTGCCCCCAGCTCACATGGGTATATATATTGCCCCCAGCTCACATGTATATGTTTGCCCCAGGTCACATGGATATATTTGCCCCAGCTCACATGGATATATAATGCCCCCAGCTCACATGGGTGTATATTTGCCCCAGCTCACATGGGTATATTTGCCCCCAGCTCACATGGGTATATTTGCCCCCAGCTCACATGGGTATATTTGCCCCAGCTCACATGGATATATTTGCCCCAGCTCACATGGGTATATACTGCCCCCAGCTCACATGGGTATATATTGCCCCCCACTCACATGGGTATATTTGCTCCCAGATCACATGGGTATATATAACCCCCAGCTCACAGAAGCTGAATCCACGCGCGGCCTCTACCCGTTGGCCTCGCACGCATCCAGGAGAACTCACATGGGTACATTTGCCCCAACTCACAGTTAAATCCGCGCGCAGCCTCTACCCGTTGGCCGCGCGCGCATCCAGGAGAACAGGATGCGCATGCAGCAGCCGGCTGCGAGCGCATCCGGCTCTACAGGATGCGCGCGCAGCCTCTACCCGGCTGCTGAGTGCGCATCCTGTTCTGGATGCGAGCGCGGCCGACGGGTAGAGGCTGCGCGTGCATCCAGCGTCTGTCCGACGCTGCACATCGGGTTTCTGTTGGCTGCTTGCGCAAATTCACAGAGATGAAACTCAGGAGAACTGGCAGGAGAAGCTAACAATCTAGAACAGCTGGGAAAATGTGGTATATCCGTGTATGGCGCTGTCTGTAATCAGATATCTGGATTCGGATATCCCTTAATCTTGGGGTGTAATCAAACCCCTAATGTAGTGTATAGGGGATTGGTCGTAGAGTGTTTCTATCTACAGTAGATGGGTGGACGGTCTTTGTTCGTCTATATTGCGTGGGGATGGGTTATCTCTAGTAGTTTTAGATTTATCGATAGATCAGGTCTTGATATTCCCCAATCTATCAAAAAAATGACAGGGTCTTGCTTATATGTTTGTGTGTAAAAAAGAAACGATGTGTGATTGCGCAGTCTTCTACTGCCACCTGGTGGCTTAAAATAAAATCACAGTCACAGAAAAAATAAATAAAAAATATTCCGCTGGAAAGCAAGTTTTCTTTGCAGATCCTTCCTTCTCTCTCGTCGTCCTCATAGGGGAAACATGGAGAAAGGATACATCGCGTAAAAACGTTGACACAAGCGGTGCTAATATAGATAAATAGATGCACTTACGTGGTCTAGAGCCTTAGTTGATATAGTCAGGCTCAGACGCAGGGGCGGATCCAGAGACTAGTCTCGGGAGGGGCACTTACAGAAAATAAGGTGTTTTAGCAGAGAGCCCGACTCACGAGAATTTACAGAGGGCCCGGCTCACAGGAGCTTACAATCTAGAGGAGCAGAGGGCACCCAGGAGCTTACAATCTAGAGGAGCAGAGGGCACCCAGGAGCTTACAATCTAGAGGAGCAGAGGACACCCAGGAGCTTACAATCTAGAGGAGCAGAGGGCACCCCGGATTTTACAATCTAGAGGAGCAGAGGGCACCCCGGATTTTACAATCTAGAGGAGCAGAGAGCCCCCAGCTCACACATGGATTTGCCCCCAGCTCAAGGATTTGCCCAGCTCATGGATTTGCCCCCAGGTCATGGATTTGCTCAGCTCATGGATTTGCCCCCAGGTCATGGATTTGCCCAGCACATGGATTTGCCCCCAGCTCATGGATTTGCCCCAGGTCATGGATTTGCCCAGCTCATGGATTTGCCCCAGGTCATGGATTTGCCCAGCTCATGGATTTGCCCCCAGGTCATGGATTTGCCCAGCTCATGTATTTGCCCAGCTCATGTATTTGCCCCCAGGTCATGGATTTGCCCAGCTCATGTATTTGCCCCCAGGTCATGGATTTGCCCAGCACATGGATTTGCCCCCAGGTCATGGATTTGCCCAGCTCATGGATTTGCCCCCAGCTCATGGATTTGCCCAGCTCATGGATTTGCCCAGCACATGGATTTGCCAAGCTCATGGATTTGCCCCCAGGTCATGGATTTGCCCAGCTCATGTATTTGCCCCCAGGTCATGGATTTGCCCCCAGCTCATGGATTTGCCCCCAGCTCATGGATTTGCCCCCAGCTCATGGATTTGCCCAGCACATGGATTTGCCCAGCTCATGGATTTGCCCCCAGGTCATGGATTTGCCCCCAGGTCATGGATTTGCCCAGCTCATGTATTTGCCCCCAGGTCATGGATTTGCCCCCAGCTCATGGATTTGCCCCCAGCTCATGGATTTGCCCAGCTCATGGATTTGCCCCCAGGTCATGGATTTGCCCAGCACATGGATTTGCCCAGCTCATGGATTTGCCCCCAGCTCATGGATTTGCCCCAGCTCATGGATTTGCCCCCAGGTCATGGATTTGCCCCAGCTCATGGATTTGCCCCCAGCTCATGGATTTGCCCCCAGCTCATGGATTGCCCCCCAGCTCATGGATTTGCCCCCAGGTCACACATGGATTTGCCCCCAGCTCATGGATTTGCCCAGGTCATGGATTTGCCCCCAGGTCATGGATTTGCCCCCAGCTCATGGATTTGTCCCCCAGCTCATGGATTTGCCCCCCAGCTCATGGATTTGCCCCCAGCTCATGGATTTGCCCAGCTCATGGATTTACCCCCCAGCTCATGGATTTGCCCCCCAGCTCATGGATTTGCCCCCAGGTCACACATGGATTTGCCCCCAGGTCATGGATTTGCCCCAGCTCTCACCTGGATTGTTGCCCCAGCTCCGGCAGGGGGTTGAGGGACCCAGATGCCGGGCAGCGCGGGAGCGCCTGCCCGGTCTTGAACAGTCCATCCTTGAAGTGGATGCGGCTGTGTGCGTGCGCCGGCGGTCACGCGGTCCGGCCAGTCAGGTGGTACAGAGACTCAGTACCACCTGATTAGCCGGACCACGTGACCGCCGCGCACGCACACAGCCGCATCCACTTCAAGGACTGACTGTTCAAGACCGGGCAGGCGCTCCCGCGCTGCCCGGCATCTGGGTCCCTCAACCCCCGAGCCAAATCTCGGGGGGGGGGCAATTGCCCCGTTGCCCCCCCTGGATCCGCCCCTGCTCATACGTTTCAGCTTTGTTGGTCCATAAAGGTGACCTTATCCCTTCTTTATCTCCCCACGTCCTCTGCTGCAGGAAGGTTTTCTCCGGGGTCTTCTGGATTCTCAGGGCTACCTGTCCCAAATTGCAGCTGTTAGGGCTGCCGGGGGTGTTCCCTCCTTTTCCTCCGGAAAAGGTACAAACAGCAGACAAAAGGGTTTTTTTTTAAAATTAAAGGATTAAAGGATCGACCGCACACCTCATAGCAAACACCTAGGAAGGTACCAGTGTACACTATTCACCAATCAGACTTTTATTTAAGGAGGTCCAGTAGCCACTACATGCATATTCATTTAAAGAGCACACCGAGAACATGCTTAAGAACCCGGCACTCTTTCCCCAAAAAACTTCCTTAACGAACTCTGAATGGGCAAAATCAACCGGACGTCCTAAGGAACACCTTCTTTTTCCTGATTGGGTAAAATCCACACGTGACCGGCCCAATCAGATGTCGACACCTAAGCAGACGCCGGCTTACGGCGCGAAAATCCGAAAACGACAGGCTGTCTCACCACTTTAAAAGAAGACACATGAAAATCGAAGCCATCCAGCAGAAGAGGCCTAGGTTTAGGCGAAACGCGTCCTGGATACCCCGATCTTTTTATAACTATTGTTAATTTGTTTTTTTGTTGCTATTAAAATCCTTTAATTTTAAAAAAAAACCTTTTGTCTGCTGTTTGTACCTTTCTCCGGAGGAAAAGGAGGGAACACCCCCGGCAGCCCTAACAGCTGCAATTTGGGACAGGTAGCCCTGAGAATCCAGAAGACCCCGGAGAAAACCTTCCTGCAGCAGAGGACGTGGGGAGATAAAGAAGGGATAAGGTCACCTTTATGGACCAACAAAGCTGAAACGTCTGAGCCTGACTATATCAACTAAGGCTCTAGACCACGTAAGTGCATCTATTTATCTATATTAGCACCGCTTGTGTCAACGTTTTTACGCGATGTATCCTTTCTCCATGTTTCCCCTATGAGGACGACGAGAGAGAAGGAAGGATCTGCAAAGAAAACTTGCTTTCCAGCGGAATAATTTTTATTTATTTTTTCTGTGACTGTGATTTTATTTTAAGCCACCAGGTGGCAGTAGAAGACTGCGCAATCACACATCGTTTCTTTTTTTACACACAAACATATAAGCAAGACCCTGTCATTTTTTTGATAGATTGGGGAATATCAAGACCTGATCTATCGATAAATCTAAAACTACTAGAGATAACCCATCCCGCAATATAGACGAACAAAGACCGTCCACCCATCTACTGTAGATAGAAACACTCTACGACCAATCCCCTATACACTACATTAGGGGTTTGATTACACCCCAAGATTAAGGGATATCCGAATCCAGATATCTGATTACAGACAGCGCCATACACGGATATACCACATTTTCCTTGATTAATACAGGCAGGTGTGTAACACTGCCATTCTATCCAAGTTAGGCAGCAGGCTGTATAATTTGTGGATCAGCGCCATAAGAAGGATCTTACCCGTACATTTAATCTAGAACAGCTGGTCTGGAAAGTGAGATAAATGGGAGAATTTTTTGACCTGCAGGGTTTTTCAGAGAAAGGTGAAACTCTGGAGAACTTTTTGAGAAGTGAAAATTCTAGGTCAAAATAGCCAAACCAGAAAAATTATCCCATTTATCTCACTTTCCAAATTGGCTATTTTGACCTAGAATTTAGACTTCTCCAAAAGTTCTCCAGAGCTTCACCTTTCTCTGAATAACCCTGCTCGAATTTTGACTTCTCCAGTCATTCTCCTGAGTTTCACCTTTACAGGGTTATTCAAAGAGATCCGAATGGCTGGAGAAAGGTAACCAAACAGTGAAATTCAGGGTACGGTTACTTTTCCTGGCCATTCAGCTATCCAGAGAGTAGGCAGTTCGCCAAATCTGCCTGTTCGGTGCCTGTTCGAGGGCAGTGAAATCCCCATAGAGAAGCACTGCTTCATCTATTCAGAGAACACAAACCAGCAGTGAAATGCTCTGCCATTCGGTGGTTTCATTCAACAGGTTTATTCAGGTGAATCCCATAGGCTTCAATGTTAAAAATATTCCCATTTTAAATCCAATATCTAATAAACCGTTTATTATTTTAATCTGCAGCAAAAAGTCTCTATAGATTTTTTTGATCTTTTAGGCATTTTTCAGGATTTTATTGAAAACATTTTTTTTCCGATTTGTTTTTAAATAATTTTTTATTTTTTTCTGTAACAGCCCTTTTTATTATCATTCATTGGATTTTATATGTAAATTTCAGACATTTTCGCTCAGTAGTTTCTTTGCAAACAGCGTTTCACTTTTCAAACATTCAAGCAAACTATTTTTTTTTTCTTCACCTCCTTCATCTGCAGTATCGGCTTTTTCCGGCGGCTGCGCTGCGCTGTGATCGACTCCTGCTCGGGTTTTTCCGGTGTTTTTTTGCAAATTGACAGCTAAATATGGTGCCTGTTCGTCAGTGAAATACGGTGCCTGTCCGACAGCAGTGAAATTCCCCATAGAGAAGCAATGGTTAATCTATTCACATTGAACAGCAGAGAAATGTCAGTGAAATGCCCTGATGTTCGGTGGTTTCATTCGACAGGTTTAATCAGGCGAATCCCATAGGCTTCAATATTACAAATATTCCCGTTTTAATCCAATATCTAATAAACCGTTTAATCTGCAGCAAAAAGTCTCTTTATTTATTTATTTTTATTTTTAGGATCTTTTAGGCACTTTTTTGGATTTTTTTCAGCAACATTTTTTACCGTTCTTTTTAAATGGAAAAGCGTGTATATGTGAAGGCAGCGTTTCCGTGCAAAATAAATAGATATTAATTAGGGTAGGTGCTGCCGTAGTGGAATGTGTAGTGTCCACACACCTCCAAGGACACAAATAATATAAAAGGAACAAAACATAAATTCCTGTATATTAGAACATTGTTTTAGAATACAATATGCATGATACAATTGTAAGTGAACAGTGGGTAAAAACAAAAAAAAACATACTCAATATACTCAAAAAACATACTCAATATTTTTTACCCACTGTTCACTTACAATTGTATCATGCATATTGTATTCTAAAACAATGTTCTAATATACAAGGTGCGCCAGGAATTTATGTTTTGTTCCTTTTACGTTCTTTTTAAATAGCAATTTTTCTTCTTTCTGTAACAGACTTTTTTATTATCATTTATAGGATCTTATACTGTATGTAAATTCCAGGCATTTTCACTGAGTCGTTTTTTTTCCCCAAACAGCGTTTAAATTTTGGTACTTTCAAACTCGTTTTTCTTTTTACCCCATTCATCGTCCTGTCGGCTTTTTCTGCCGACTGTCAGTGCTGTGTTCGGCGGCTCGTCTGCTTTTTCTGATGTGTTTGTTGTGTTATTTGCAGCATTTCCGGCAGGTTTTTGGTGGGTTTGCGGCGGATTTTTGGGTTCGCTCCCTGCACTCCGGGGACCCTGCGGGGAATGCTGAATTCACCACAGGATGGGGAAATTTGATTCCCTGGAGTGCAGGGAACAATAGAGCACCAAAATGTTGGTGACATATCGGTGCTCTCTGAATAACCCCCTAAAGTGTAAAACTCCAGAGACTGACTGGAGAAGTGAAAATTCTAGGTCAAAATAGCCAGATCAGAGAAATTCTCCCATTTATCTCACTTTCCAAACCGGCTATTTGGTCTAGATCAGGGGTCAAAATTTCCACTCGCCCCCTCGCAATTTGCGAGAAGAAATTGGGGGAGGGCGAGTGAAAATTGGCTTGTAATTAGAATGCCAGCGTCGGCATGGAGCCGTCACTGTCATTCCCTTTGAGACCCTCCAGTGGAGTAGTGAACGTGCACCTGTGGGGGTGGGGCAGCGCAAGCTGGGAAGGACTGATCCGAACGCTGGGAGAGATGTGCTTTCGCATCTTCCCAGCGTCTCGTCTCGCTGCACTCAGCTTCCAGGTGGTCTGTGTCACGTGTGACTCAGCCCAGAAGCATTGGTGCAGGAAAAGAAAAGCGTGAGTTTTCTGTCCAAGCGGAGAGGAGCTGCTGCTGGGGGTGTGCAATTACAAGGGTGCAGGGGTTTCCATAGCACCCAGATCAACATCTAGGGGTTAGGGGGCCCTCTTCAGTGTACCGGTAACTGTGGTTATTCTTCTTGGATTTGGCTGTTAGGTGAACACCGCCCTGCCCCCAAATTTCCGGTTGGCCAGCTTGGAAGAGCAGGCACACTCAGGCTGCACCCACTACCCCTTCCCCACTTAACCAGAGAGAAATAGTGACAGATCACACAGAGGTCTGTGTCTGGGCACAAAGCAGCTGAAGCTGTGCTGCCTGTCTGCTCTCTCCCCCTGCACAGCAAGGAGCCTGGGCCATCACCTAAAACCAGGAGATGCAGAGATGCTCCCCTCCGGAGCACACACTCAGCTGAGCAGAGGTATGTGTCATGGGGAGGAGGGAGATCTGCTGCAGTCATGCTGTTTAACCCCTGCAAGGCCAGAGTACTGAACAGATTCTCTACTGAAGTCTTATGTTGACAGGAAAGCAGGAGGAATAGCTGATGTCCTCCCAGCCACTGCCACCGAATTCTCACCTCCCCTCCGATTAGAATTTTCTCCCTGCTGTTTTTCAGCGCTCCTCCGGTGGGCGCTGCCATTTTGTTGGCGTGCCCGACACGCCAGCTGTGACGCGGCCGGTCTGCGCCGAACAGGAGGGGGCCTGGGAGCGGAAGTGGATGCTCTTCCTCCTCTCTCCACCAGAAGCGCCTGCTGCGCACGTGGGCTCCTGGATCTCTGGAGCCGGTGGCCATCTTGTTGGGTGCGTACCTCATCTTCTTCCCTCTCACCCTCGTCCTGATGACCTGTCACAACCGGGGAAGCCACCGCCCGCTGCGCCGCACTCACTCACCGTCTCAACCCCGCACGAGGGGCCCTCTGCGGTGTATCCATAACGATGGAACCGTCAGAGGAAGGGGAACCAGGATCATTTTCAGCTGCAACTTCTCCCTTTCTCCTCCTTCCCTGATTCCTCGGGGGACTTAGGCTGAAACGCGCCGGGGGTTTTGAACGCCTCTCCATCCTCCGCTGGCACATTTCAACCCTCTCCTCGGGGGATCTCTCACGGGACGGCGCCATGGCCTCCACCATCAGATCCTGCAAAGAAGCACCCCGGGCCGCAGCATGCTCCCTCAACTGCTCCATCAAACTCTCCAAAGAAGTAGATGCCATAATAAACAACTTTCCCTTTCTCTCACTATCCCCAGGAAGCCCTGAATCTTTTTACTGCACCTCTCACGCTGTCAGGAAACAAGAGACAGAACACTCCCCCAACACAGGAATATGAAGCCAGGTAATAGAAACATTGTTGCCAACCTCCACCAATGCCTATCCAGATCTTTACTTGATTGACAGGCACCGGCCATCAGTCATGCTCCCCTTCCTGATAGGTCCAGGGGATTCTTTCCAGAGCCTACAATATCCAGGCTCTGGTTCGGAGTGCACTGGGCCAAATAAAGAGTGGCCACTTCCCTTCTTTAGATTCCTTGTTCACCTCAAATGCAAAGAGAGGGGGAGAAACATAGCTCCCATAGCGTAACTTGATAAGACAAATGAATACAGAATAAAAATTTGTGTCACTCACCGATGGTGGAGCCTTATTAATCCAGGCTCAACTCTATGGCATGTGGTACACCTCTTTCTGTGGGCACCTCCACCTCTTTGGCAGCCTTCAGTTGTCTCGAGCAGGTGATTGAGGAGATGCTATTGGAATTTACGCTAAAAGATATGTGGTCCCTCTGTGAAGCGAAGGATACAGCTAACAAATAGTTCTCCAATGTCCTCCACTGCCACAGAGCGATCCTATCAATCGTGTTCAAAACCTCACTTTACTCTCCCAGGAATCCTATGGACGTCAACGGATAAATGGATGTATGACTTGTTCCCTGGGTTTACCGTCTAGTACCTCACCGATCACACACTGCTCTTCCTCCTTTGTAAGGTGTCACACCTCCTGGCAAAGCATATATATATTAGGCAGTGTTAGTCCAGATGCCAAAATAACAAGTATAGCAGTATGTAGTGATACCTTTTTATTGGACCGTTAGGCCAATAAAAAAGTATCACGACGTACTGCTATACTCGTGATTTTTAAATATATATATATATATATATATATATGTTTATTATTGCAGAGGCCATTTACACATTCCAGCAATTCAAAGAACTGCATCACAGAGCTCATGTGCTACATTCCCCATATGCAGCAAGGAACTCTGGGTAAGATATGCAAATGACATCTGAAATTTCTAAATTGTTTGAGTGGCGCTGATACACTCCTACACACTACGTATTCCTGTATCCGGGCACCACACCAATAAAACTCACAGTAATGTGCCGTGTATGAGCGTATCACAGAGCTGCACAGCAATAAAACTCACGCTTATACACACCGCAGATTACTGTGAGTTTTATTATTGTGGAGCTCAGTGATGCACTCATACACACTGCACATTATTTTCCTTTAGGTTTACATTGCTTTGTTATATTGTGAATGATAATTTAAGAGGGTGTGTTTATGGGCGGAGTTAAGGGTAGGGTGGGGCAACTGGTGGCGAGTAACTCTTGAGGCCTGGCTAGTAGCTCAGGACCTGAAATTTTGAGCCCTGGTCTAAATTGTTCTCTTCTCCTGCCAGTTCTCCTGAGTTTCACCTTTAGTGAAAAGGCCTGTAAGGATTTTCACTGTGCTAGTTTTTATCACGGCTTTGTAGCACATTGATTGCCCAGTAATGCCCTTTTATTCTTTAAAGTTTGTGTTTTAAAAATCTGGCATTTAACCTTCCCTGACACTTCTGCGTGTTGTAATAGTGAATGGAAGCTTTTTTACAGCAAACATTTTAAAAATGATAACACACAATCCACTTTACCTGTTACATTTCTTGCTGTTGAAAACAATTCCCTCAATATGTTAATTTCATCGGGAGAGAGGGACATCCTGGCACTGGAAGAGAAACAAAGGTGTGACATGATGAACAGATCAAGAAGCCGCACATCTGCTGCCAACACAATTTTATGGAATAACTAGCTTTCTGGCTTAAAGAGCTGATCATGGAGAAGGGATCAGCGACGTGCGGTGAGGCACTGGCTAGTATCAGAGCCAGATATAAACAGGGTTACGCAGTCACAATTTACACATTTGTTTATTGTGTTATAGGAGAATAGAGTTTCACTATTTATAAAGTAAAGTTCGCGTTTAGTTTTTTACTGGTCTAAGAGCATGCACTAACTATACTGACCAATAGAGGGTGCAATTTGCGCCCTCTATTGGTCACTATTGTAAGTGCATATGCTGTACAAGGCTTTTCAGCAATTATAACCATGTGAATCTTATACAGTTGTGTTCAAAATTATTCAACCCCCAATGCTGTAAAGGGTTTTAGGGAATTTAGTGTACATTTGTAATTGTATTCAGAATGAAATCCTACAAGGACCTTTTAAAGAACCGTATGCAACTAAAATGACATCAATTGGTTTTGTAATACAGTAGTAAATGTTTCTTTTGTGAATTCTTCATTGACACAATTATTCAACCCCTTAAAGACTACCACTCTGAAGAACAGAGGTTCATTCAAGTGTTTTCAATCAGGTATTGAAAACACCTGTGGATGTCACGGAGCAGCAATAAAGCATAATAAGCACCAATTAGGCAGCTTTAAAATTACTGTGATACTCAGCTCCTTCTAGACATTTACTGGTGTGGTTACAAACATGGTGAAGTCAAGAGAATGGTCCAGGAAGACAAGAGAAGAGGTGATTACTCTTCACAGGAAGGGCAATGGCTATAAGAAGATTGCAAAGATGTTAAACATACCAAGAGAGACCATAGGAAGCATCATTCGCAAATTCAAGGCAAAGGGCACTGTTAAAACGCTACCTGGTCGTGGCAGAAAGAAGATGCTGACTTTGACTGCTGTGCGCTACCTGAAGCGTAGAGTGGAGAAAAGTCCCCGTGTGACTGCTGAGGAACTGAGAAAAGATTTGTCAGATGTGGGTACTAAAGTTTCAGCTCAGACAATACGGCGCACACTGCGTAATGAAGGCCTCCATGCAAGAACTCCCAGGCGCACCCCCTTGCTGTCTCCAAAGAATAAGAAGAGTCGACTGCAGTATGCCAAAAGTCATGTGGAAAACCACAGAAGTTTTGGGATAGTGTTCTGTGGACTGATGAAACAAAATTAGAACTGTTTGGGCCCATGGATCAACGCTATGTTTGGAGGAGGAAGAACAAGGTCTATGAAGTAAAGAACACCTTGCCTACTGTGAAGCATGGCGGGGGGTCAATCATGCTTTGGGGCTGTTTTGCTTCTGCAGGTACAGGGAAGCTTCAGCGTGTGCAAGGTACCATGAATTCTCTTCAGTACCAGGAGATATTGGATGACAATGTGATGCAGTCCGTCACAAACCTGAGACATTGGACCTTTCAACAGGACAATGATCCCAAGCATACCTCCAAGTCCACTAGAGCATGGTTGCAGATTAAAAAGCTGGAACATTTTGGAGTGGCCATCGCAGTCACCAGACTTAAATCCGATTGAGAACCTCTGGTGGGACTTAAAGAAAGCAGTTGCAGTGCGCAAGCCTAAGAATGCGACTGAACTGGAGGCTTTTGCCCATGACGAATGGGCGAAGATACCCGTAGATCGCTGCAAGACACTTGTGTCAAGCTATGCTTCACGTTAAAAAGTTGTTATAACTGTAAAAGGATGTTGTACTAAGTACTAAGATTGAATGTCACTTGGGGGTTGAATAAAACTGATAATGATGTGAGCACAAAAAAGACATTTGTGGTTATTTCATTATAAATGTTATGTTATATTTGTCTGACCTACACGTGCCTCTTTGATTTAATTGTAAGCAAGATGACTGAATGATCAAAATCAATGTCAAACTGGCCAAAACACTCAATTTCAGTGGGGGTTGAATAATTTTGAACATAACTGTACCTGGGCAGCAGAGAGTGATCCCAGAATGTTCCCTGTATTCTGATAGGGAATAACTCCCCTTTTTCAATCATATACAATACAACAGCAAAACAAAGAGAAGCTGACCTATATAAAGGAGTGATTTCCTGTCCAATGAGCCCAACATGTTTTGGGCATAACATTGGCACTTTAAAAAGATCTTTGTGCATAGAGGGTCTGTGGCAGGATGGAAGTCCGCCTGCGGTCCTGCTCGATCTGACACCACCCCCCTTTGATGGCGTCCGGCCCGACTACCGAGTGGCGCGGCACTCAGCGTCTCGAGCGGCCTGGAGGATGAAATGGCGTTGGTCCGGCGTCTGGAGAGATGGTGCGGTGTTGCCTTGGGGATCCCGTTCCTGGGTTGAGTGGTGATGCAGGAGACCGCTGAGTGTCTCCTGCAATAGTGATTGTAGCTCTGAAATGAAGACACCAGACGTGGCTGTATGCTTTAAAACAGTGAACTGAATTTTACGGGGTTTCAACAGGGTCATTTATACAACTTCACACACACACAGAAAATTAAAACTCCCCACCCACACAACCAGCACTGATTGGCTCCTTTCCCAGCCTCCTGTTCCCTATCAGGTCCCTTTCAGGCTCCCCCATTGTCCAGGGATTAGGCAGATGAGGTCTTGGAAAAGCCTCCAATCAGCTGGTTTGCTGTATCCTCCATCTTGGGGCCATGAGGTCCTTTGTCCTTTGGACCCTGCTGGGCTGGGCAAAATGGAGACTGGAGCAAATCACATACATACAGTTTTCTACATCTGAATCTACACTCACACAATAGAGGATACATTTTAAATACACCACACTTCATAAAATCACATGAGTAATAACATACAGAGATTGTCCAGACAGTATTTAAACGCAAACTCGAAAGAAAGGAAAAATGGTCTTTAAAATTGGAGCAGAGTCAGTTCCTGGTGGCTCTCTGAGGAGAGCCAGATGTCAGCTCCGTGACAGGGTCCCTTTAATAAAGACAGTTGCATAACATTTATACCGGCTGTTATTGCTGACCTGACATGCTAGTTTCAATAGAAGGTTATTAGATTTGGATAAAGTAGGCCACAGTTCTACACATTGAGCAATCACCATGGAAACAGGCTTCCTTTTGAATTTCCTTTTGGAAACCTTTTGAATTGGCACATTCGATGACCATGATTGATAATTCCAATAAGATTTTATAAAAACAGTTTTATATAAAAAAATTCAAAAAAAACTTAATTTCTTACAGTGGCCATGAAGTGACATGCTTACAGAACCATGTTAAGGTGGTACAACACCACAACTTCCCATCTTTGTCGAATGGGGGATAGCTTCTCAGACCTCAGTTGAAAGGAATGTGGCGCTCAAGGGTTGTATTACCATATGTGGTAGACATGTGCCAAGTAGCAGCTCTCTGAAGGGAGGTCCACTGGTTTCTCAAAGAAATCACAAATAATTTGGTGGACCTCCCTTCAGAGAGCTGCTACTTGGCACATGTCTACCACAATATGGTAACACAACCCTTGAGCTCCACATTCGGCTAAGGACTGGAGAAAGACACGAGATTCATGAGGAGAACACGGGGGTCTAGCAGGGAAGCGGCATTAAGGCTGGGGTCAGACTAGCGAATTTTTAACGTGCGTTCTGGCGCACTTAATCACGGCCGCACTTGCAGCAAATGATGGGCAATGACAGCCAATATACGAAGTACGGTCGCACGAAAGTCCGGCCGCGCAACGCAAGTGGAAAATGAACGCATTTTTTCGAGAACGCAGAACCGCTAGTACGGACGTACAGAGTGCGCTGCATCCGCTAGCGGTGTGTGTGTGTGATTAGGAGATGTCAGACCCTGCTCGTGTCCGGCCAACATAACGTCAAGACGCAAAAAGTTTCCTGGTTTGGATTCGTAAAACATCACGCACGAAAATGCGCATCGTATGACCGTTTTCGCATAATCCGTGAAAAAATACATCAATGCGTTCGGACGCACTTATTTACGTTCGCGTGTAAAAATGCTTTCGTCTGACCCTAGCCTAACATATGTGACCCTGTTGGGGCACTAAGATCTGTTACAAGGCTAGTCTGCCGTGGAAAACAATGCAGAGAAGAATACCCAAGGTGCCTGGTGTTGGAGATGTCTTAGACCGACCAGCAGAGCAGAGGAACGGCATGACCAAGGGAGCCAACCCATGCAGTCTAACAGGGTTATTCAGAGAGCACCAACATGTCACAGACATTTCGGTGCTCTCCCGTTCCCTGCACTTCAGCTAATCCAATTTGCCAACACTGCAGTGAATTCAGCATTCACAGTTGGGTCCCCAAAGTGCAGCAAATGAGCTGCTGAACACATCTGAAAACCCTCCGAATCGATCCGAAAAAAGCTGACGACTTGCCAAACAGAGTGCCACCGGCTGCAGGAAAAAGCCGACAAGTTGACGAACGGGTAAAAAAGAGAAAAACTCAAATTTTAAAAAGTATTTGCAAAAAAACTACTGCACAAAAATGCCTGGAAATAATTTATAAGAACCTATGAATAATAATAAAAAGGTCTGTTCCTAAAAAAAAAACGCCATTTTTAAAAAACAATAGTTGGAAAAAAAGAATTTCACCAAAGAGTGGCTAATTTTTTTTTTTATAGGGCTCCATTACAATCTCCACACTAAGGGCCCTATTAAATTCTTCGCGCAAAAAAGTGCGCATGCGCAACAACGCATTAACGCAAGGGGCAAAACCCTTTGCGCAGAACGTTGTATTACAACATTCGCACAAACGATGCGCGTTATCGTTTAACGAGGATGGACTTGCGCGAGTATGATGAACTGTGCGCGTCCTATACTTAACATTATTTTTTAAATTTAAAAAAAAAAAATATTTTGCAAGTAAGTTAGCGATACAATCAACCACTCTATGAAAAGACGCATAGAGTGAGAATAACAATACACAGCAGATAATAAGGGGGAGGGTAGATGTCATCAAAAATAGAACTTGGCAGGGAGTTCAGGGGGACACCAGGTGAGACGGGGGAGAAAAAAAAATAGGAAAATAAGGAAAAGAAAAGGGGGATGTGTGGGGGGGATCGCCCAAAAATGTGATATTCCAGGCTCACCCCAGGAACCGCAAAGCATACCGGGGGCCATGGAAGAGGTCACAGGGGCCGGGGGACCTGGGGCCAGGAGAGACGGCTAGAGCCATGGTGGCCACTCAAGTGACTTGCCCTAAACCGCCCAGTGTCTAGGGATGTGCGTTTCGGGTTTCGGAATTTCGGAATTTTCACGAAATTTCCCGATTCGTGTTTTCGGATGTGACCGATTTTCCGAATCGGATCGGACCTGAAAACCGACAGATCCGAAAAGGTTTCCGAGTCGAAACAAAATATTTTCGAATGGACTTGAAATGTGTCAAATCGAAATTTATTTTCGCTCTATTCATGATTTCGGTTCCATTCGTGATTTCGGTTCCATTTCGGTAATTCTGGACATCGTATATTTAACTATTATCAGTTATATCGCTGATTCTGTAAATTTTGTATTTGTAAATGCGTATCACTTGTTTTTTTGTTTCCAATGATCCGATAATTCTGTCGATACGATAATTCCTTTGTAATCGGGTCGGATCCGATTCGTCCGCGGGTCGCGCATGCGCGCGCGCGGATGTCGTAACTTTATTGAGCCAGTTTTTTGACAACTTTTTGGACAAAATATTGTTTTTATTATTCATGATGGCTGCAAGAGACGAGTGCCATTCAGACACCTCCTCATCTTCTTGCACCCATGAAACACCACCCAGAAAGAAGCGGGCCAGCAACATGGCATTTGACGAGATGCTGGAGCTGGTCCGCATCTTTGATCTTAAGGACTACGACTGCCGTAAGGGCCCTTACGGCAGGAAGAATAATTCTAGAAAGGACCGTATCCTCAATAAGGTTCACACCACCATCCTGGAGCTGTTCGGGAAGGACTGGACGAAGGACCAGCTCCGAAAACGCTGGTCCGACCTCAAGGCACGCGAGGAGGAGCAATTGAGGCCACATCCGTCGTGTATAGCCAAACGTAAGTGTCATGTTATATTGTAAAGCGCTGCGCAAACTGTTGGCGCTATATATAAATTCCTGTATAATAATAATAATGTGCTTGCATGTGCTAATGTGCACAGAAATAACGTGATTTATCTAGTCCTTTTTTCATGCAATGTGATTGTGTATAGCTTTGCGTTTTCACGACTCGTCATACATGCATTTGCCATAGCTCTTCCTTTTTGTGATTTTACGTATTCGTGAAAATTGTGACATTTGATGTATGTAGGATGAAGTTACAATGCTGGATTTCTTTTGGCACTGTGTGTACTGTAGTGTGCTGGGGGGGGTTGTTGTGATTGAGTGATGCATACGAGAAGACCCGCAGCTTGCCCAATATTGGCTCCCACCTGCGCATCAATAAAAATCTCTGCGTCTCTGCTAAGTGGTAGGATGAGACATGTAGTTCTTCTGAAAGTGCATCTGAAGGAAAAGGAATCCTTAGACCACCATCTGCTGACCTATAAGAAGGACCCTATAAGTAGTTAAATAACACCCCGTGAATTATAATATTAATTTAAGATAAATTGATAATCAGCAGTATATTAGGACTGGGGCTCATTTCTCAAGATGTTTAGAAATGTTTTTTTGAAATGTCTTTAGATACTGATCTTTTGAAATGTTCTTTTGAAATGTCTTTAGATACTGGTCTTTAGAAATGTTCTTTAGAGATGTCTGAAGAAATGAACTGATGGCTAGCATTTCTCAAGAGATAGCATGTCACAAGAAATCACATGCCGAGGCCACGGGACTGTCCAGAAATGTGTCACCAGACCTGTATTGAAACTAGCCAATGAACGATGTTATGTTTTGAAATGAACTAATGAAATAAAGAGCCAGCGCCTTGACACAGGGTATAAATAAGTGTCAAGAACGTTGGAAGGCAGAGAGAGGGATGCCAGACAAAAAAATGCCTCGTGTGTTTTGATTTCTCTCTCTCTCCTGCGCAGAATGAGAGTTAACTCAAGGTGTGCCTAAGACAGGGTCTTAGGGGTTAAGGACGGACAATTGGAGACCATTATTTCTCTTCAATCTGGAGGCACTGCTGAGATGAACAGTCACCCCTCGTCCTGGTGAGTATATTGTCTTGTCTGGGCGAGGGCAATGACAGCGTTCATCTCGAACTAAAGTTAGTTGTCCATGTCCTATAGAAGTTAAAAGAAAACGTTGCCAGGGGCCGTTTATTTAAAGATGGAGTGGGTCAGGGACCACACTCAATAGAAGGGACATTATATGTCCAATTGATCACACCTTGCGTTAACCCTCATAAAATGTATAGAGTATAAAAATATTAGAGTGTAAGAATATTACAGTATAAGAATATTACAGTATAAGAATATTACAGTATAAGAATATTAGAGTGTTAAGATTCACTGTTGTAAGGTAAGACAGACGTCCATCAGTTGTGATAATAGAGTTATAAGTTAAAATAACGAACAATCCGCAAGGTGAGGCGGAAAAGTCGTTATGTATATGTATATATATATATATGTATATATTGTTAAAGTATATATTATTAGAGTGATAAGTTAATTGGGTGGCAGGAAAATCTGTAAAGTATGCAGACTTTTGCCCCTTGTATACTGATGGTACTGTATATATATATATATATATAAGAGCTGACTGGTTGGACATTGTTTGCTGTGAGGTGTATGTTGTATTAAGCAGAGGTGTTTGTTGGCCATTTGTGTGTTAGTTGCTGACTGATGGGGTGGATGATGTTGGTCATGTATGCAGCTACTAACCGGAGATACATATATTGTGAAGCTAGTTTTTATATACTATTGGATTGTGGTTTATAAATTTTGTTTATGATATGAAGGAATTATATAACTACAAAATAAAAGTAAAAGATTAGAAGTTTGATTCTCGAGATTAGGGGAGGATTCACTAAATAAGTTTTTATTACTTATTCTTAAATTAGCTCATTTTTTGTTGATCCATGTAGCATAGAGATATAGATATATATATATATATATAGTAAGAATTTAAATTGTTTTTCTTTTCGAGCACTGTGAAGAGTCTCTCCTTTTTCTTTCTTTCTCTATTTTACCTGCCTGATTATTCAATTGTACAACTAGCCATGGGTATTTAAAGTAGCAAGGTTAAAGAATATCCCTTACTGAAAATAGGAGAGTTTTGTAAAGATTATGTAGCACGAGTAGGGGGCACAGATTGCTATTTAATTAACCCATGGATAGATAGTATGGCGGGATGGACAGAAGCAGTGGGAGTTGTGATCCTTTCCTCAGACAGGGAGACCACAGCCCATTCTATATGGATATAGTGAAAGGATTATGTCTCGACGACACCGAGGCATGGCCCTATTATCAGGGAGACATGCAGTATATGAAATTGGGGAGGGGGGACAATGATTAATGGTGAAACAATGTAGAAGAGGGACCCCATTGTCCTCTGACAGCGCCAGATTGCATAAAATAGAATTAAGCATATTACGGAGAAAACAGGAAGTCCCACGAGCGGACTGGGGCCCTCGCCCCACCCCTCCCTCTTACAAATACTCAATGTATCCTTCACTTGCTGGTTTCCAAGACACCGAAATACTCGGTGCTGTTGCAGCAATCGAATGTACATCGTCAGCCCCTAGTAAACCACAAATAGAAGATACTAGGGACATAAAAATGATAGACGAGATAAGAGTAGAAGAAAAAGAGGAAGTAAAAGAGAAAATAAAAAAAAAAAAAAAAAGCAGAAATATATATACTGCCTTTGTTATTATGGCCACTCGCATATAACAAAGGATCGCCATTAATAAGCCTTAAGATATGAGAATAACACCAACAAAACCCATTTTCCATTTATGACCGTGGGGAATAAGTTACTTAAAAAGGCGATAGGAATAGAAGATATTAATAGAATTTTTAAACATTGTAAAAAAAGAGAAGAGGACAGACTACGTCCTATGATTGACCAGTTTCTACAGGATGGTATCCTGGAACCTGTAGTCTTCCCCTTCAGTACCCCAATTAACCCCGTGAACAAAGCTGACGGGACTGTCAGGTTCGTTCAAGACTTGCGCGCAGTTAATTCCCTAGTGATTTTAATTGCGCCAATTGTCCCAGATGTCACGTCACTTCTGTCATCAATATCAGCGACACATACACATTTTTCTGTAATTGACCTGAAGAATGCATTTTAGCATTCTCCTGTACATCTGGAAACGGCATTGCTGTTCGCATTCACATTTGAAGGCACCCAATTTACATGGAAAAGGTTATCTCAGGGGTACATTGATGCCCCAGTGGTCTACAGTATTGTACTGCAGGCCACTTTGAAATTCTGGCACCCCAGCCATGGTTCTGTCCTGCTGCAATACGTGGATGATCTCCTCGTATGCAGTTCATCAGAGGAGGCCTGCCCGGAGGATGGTAAAACACTTCCTCGTTGGTTACAGGAATGTGGGTACAAGGTTTCCCTTAAAATGAAAAATGCAGTGGTGTCAAACGCAAGTTGAATATTTAGGGTTTGTTCTCAGACAGGGGGAACGGAGCATCAGTCAGAAGAGAGTCCAGTCTGTCACGGGCCTGGTCAACCCGAAAACTAAGAAGGACATGTTGTCATTCTTAGACATGATAAACTATTGCAGACAGTGGATCCCTGACTGCTCCTATTATGATAACATTCTGAGACAAGCCACCCTATTGGGTCAATCCAATATGATAACATGGTCTAATGAAATGTTAAATGCCTTTAGGGTTCTCAGAAATGCAATGATGTTAATAAGCCCCGCGCTAGGCCTCCCTGATTATGTACTTTCATTTCATCTGTTTGCAAGGGACAAGTGTAAAACCATGGCCGGGGTACTGACGCAAGAACATGGGGGCCGGTTGAGCCCCATAGTATTTTTTTCAAAGATTTTGCCAGTAACGGTACAAGGATGCCGGCCTGTTTGCGTGCCCTGGCAGCATGTGCAATGGTCGTTAGTATGGCAAGCCAATACACATTAGGGTACGATCCTCACCTACCCACAACCCATGATGTTTTATTTTTACTTAAGGGCTTACATACACGGCACATGTCACAGCGCTTTAGTGGATATGAAGTCACACTGCTAAGCAACCCTGCACTGCACATAGATACAGTTCAAGTGTCTCTGGTCCAGCACCAATCCTAAACGCTTTACTGGGTCTTAAGAATCCCTCAGATACAATCCCACTCGAACATGACTGTGCTCTCTCCATTGAGTCTGAAACTGCACCCCGCACTGATCTCATGTCAACACCTGTTCCGGACGCAGATGTCGTCTTTGTTGACGGCTCCTGTACCCGCCCCAATGACAACACTTATTATGCAGGCTATGCAGTAGGTTCAACTCCCTGACACTGTTCTAGAGTCAGGGCCTGTGCCCTACCAGTCTGCCCAGGCAGCAGAACTGATGGCATAGACACGAGCATGCACGCTCTGTGCGGGTGGACCTGTCACGATATACACTGACTCCAAATGTGCTTATGGTGTGGTCCATGACCATGGGACGATATGGGAAAAGAGGGGATTTGTGGCCGCAGATGGCAAGAAGATTTCCCATTCGACCCTGGTCACGGACCTCCTAGCAGGAATTCTTATGCCCTCTCAGATAACGGTGTTACATTGTAGAGAGCACACCAGAGCCTCAGATCCTATTGCAAAAGGGAATCATCTGGCTGGCCAAGCAGCTAAACGAGCAGCACAACAGGACATAGCTAAACTAGTAATGCCGGGTTTTGCGACCTCCCACAATGGATAGGGACCAATTATTTTGTACTTTACAAAAATATGCAACCACAGAAGAGCTAAAGAATTGGAAATTGGTACTCCCATCATTCTGGCTGAAATCAGAATGGCGGTTAATAGGAACACAGGCTACTCCCCTTCGAGATACTTATGGGCAGACCCTTTCCATTACCATGGTCTACAGGTAGGCTAACAGTGGAGACAGGGGACTTAGAGCAGATAAGGGATGAATATGTTAGGAAGCTGATCTCAACCCTCGAGACAACCAGAGACGAAGTTATATTTAAGTTCCCCTTTCTTTCAGACAAACCTACCCACCCATTTAATCTAGGAGACAAGGTGCTGGTAAAGCGGCTACAGAAAGGAAAAAGACCAGAGGATTTCGCCTATGGACCAGAGACCACGGTGGTAGCTGTAACCCGCACAGCTATACTGACAGAGGACAGCCCAGTCTGGATTCAACAAGGACCTCTCGAGTCAAGCGGATTCAACAAGGACCCTCTCGAGTCAAGCGGATTCAACAAGGACCCTCTCGAGTCAAGCGGATTCAACAAAGGACTCAACAAGGGGTACTAACGGGGCAGCTAATAGCCCTGGCCTCCATCAGGAAGAGGACCCGGACCAAGAGACACTCACGAGGGCAGATAGCCCTGGTTTCCAACAAAGAGAAGATGACAACCAATGATCCTTTTCGAAGAGTATGGAGACGCATGTGGGGGAAGAAAAAGACTGAAATAATATGTTTACCCCCCCCTTCGGAACATATATCACAACCCTATTGTCCACACCCCCTACCAGAAACAACCCCAACCCAAACCATCACTGTCTGGCCACTGTTGTTTTTTTTTATTGTCCACCATTACTACAGTATGATACGGTACAAGGCAACTGTATATATATGTGTAACCGATGAGTACTGGGGACATAATTGTGATTATTGGGGCGCAGTGGGGTGGGACACGGGCAATATGGGATATGGTACCTCTTATGCCGAAGTTAACAGATGGGGATATAAATCAGATAGCGCCGCACGACGACGCAGTTCCGAGGGACAAAGCCTATTAAATCGTATGACTTTGATTGGGAGAGGTGGGTGGCGGTGCTCAATCAGAAGCGGAGCTCAGACAGTACAATTGACGCTAACTATACAACACCCTTCCCAGGCCGACACGGGTGTCTATGTAATGGGAATATACGCAACCGCCACAACCAAATTCCCTCGATACAAGTTCAAACTCCAAGATATGGCCACTTATAAGAAGGAAGAGAACCCATTCCTACCCAGGAAATATGGAGAGGTAGTGAGACCTCCTCCTCTCCTACCTAACACCAAATCAATAGCCAATCCCACCTATGAAGACAGTATAGTAATGGAAACAGGATTTTCAGATGTAAATGTTTGGCTAAAATGGGTAAAATTTAGTGCCCTAAAACAATAACCGTACAAATTGTTATGTGTGTGGTGCTGCTAGGCCACATCTAGGCACTGTACCTTTTAATATTGCGCAAGATGTAGAAGAATGTTTTCTTAGTTTATATACTAACACCACTGATAGCCAGAGTTTATGTGAATATTGGAAGAATAGCTACCCCATACTAACACGCCTCCCACAACCAGGAGAAGGGATACATGTTTACCCAGGGAACTATACCTGCTATAGGTCAGCAGAAAAAGGTAGGAACCTCACCTTCTTCCCCGAGGGTTATTGTGCCAATTATAGCAATATCAACAGTATTAAGTTACAGAATCAAGTTTTTCTGATTGGGGATCTCTACTGGATATGTGGAGACCTCAAGATTAGGGCGCGTCTGCCCCTTCAATGGTCAGGTGAATGTGCCCTAGCTAAGGAATAATGGGATTTCCATAATTAGTTTCGCAGGAAAAAAGTCCAAGCCCACAAGGTAGTCTTGATCCGCATGTCTATATTGATGCTATAGGGGTACCAAGAGGGGTCCCTGATGAGTTTAAAGCAAGGGATCAGGTAAAGGCAGGGTTTGAGTCATTCCTAGCACCTCTTGTTACTATTAATAAGAATGTAGATTGATTAACTATTTATATTATAACCAGCAGAGATTTGTTAATTATACTCGCGAAGCTTTACAGGCCTCGCTGACCAACTACAATCCACATCCATTATGATGTTCCAGAACCGGATGGCTCTGGACATGATATTGGCAGAAAAAGGAGGTGTATGCAAAATGATAGAGGGGACAGGTACATGCTGTACCTATATCCCTGACAATGTAGGCCCAAATGGAAAGGTGACCCGGGCCATAAAAAAACTAACTGAGCTCTCCGAAGAAATGAAACGTAACTCTGGTATAGATAACCCTTGGGATCAATACTTCGGGTGGTTTAAAGGGTGGAGGCAGGCCCTGATACAACTAGGCATTATACTATTGTTAATTATTCTTTGTATTGCAGTAATAGTCTATTGCCTCTTGCCCTGTCTGAAACGAATGATGGCCAAGGGTAACCCCACCACCATGATGTACAGTACACCTCTACCGCCCACTCCAAATGATTATGCAGAGTATGTCCAACTCCGCCGAATAGCTAATAGGAAGTAAAATATACTGTAGGTTAGGAAGATAAATAGGCACTGGGAGACTGCCATGTGTTACCAGTTCCGTGGCAGGTACAGCTCCCGCTGGTTCTATATTGATCCACATGGGTATTGAGGGTCTCGCTCCCCAACCCATACTAACTTTCAGTAGATAGATGAAACAAAGAAAGAATCAAATAGTATGATCATACTATGATTCTAAGAGGGGATTGAAGGAAAAGGAATCCTTAGACCACCATCTGCTGACCTATAAGAAGGACCCTATAAGTAGTTAAATAACACCCCGTGAATTATAATATTAATTTAAGATAAATTGATAATCAGCAGTATATTAGACTGGGGCTCATTTCTCAAGATGTTTAGAAATGTTTTTTTGAAATGTCTTTAGATACTGATCTTTTGAAATGTTCTTTTGAAATGTCTTTAGATACTGGTCTTTAGAAATGTTCTTTAGAGATGTCTGAAGAAATGAACTGATGGCTAGCATTTCTCAAGAGATAGCATGTCACAAGAAATCACATGCCGAGGCCACGGGACTGTCCAGAAATGTGTCACCAGACCTGTATTGAAACTAGCCAATGAACGATGTTATGTTTTGAAATGAACTAATGAAATAAAGAGCCAGCGCCTTGACACAGGGTATAAATAAGTGTCAAGAACGTTGGAAGGCAGAGAGAGGGATGCCAGACAAAAAAATGCCTCGTGTGTTTTGATTTCTCTCTCTCTCCTGCGCAGAATGAGAGTTAACTCAAGGTGTGCCTAAGACAGGGTCTTAGGGGTTAAGGACGGACAATTGGAGACCATTATTTCTCTTCAGCATCCAAACAGAGCCGCGTTCAATACATCCTCAGCAGCTGCTGAATTGTTGCAGCGCAGCAATTCAGTTTGCTGCAGCAGTGTCATTGGATGCTTTAGATGCAAATTTCAAAACAAAATGGCGGATTTCTGTTGTTTCTGCTATATCCAGTTTTATTCACAGAAACTGAAAGTGAAACTGAGGCTGAGGCATCTATAAAATAACTAAAAGCCGTCAGCACAATGCGTTTTGTACGCACACAACACCAATAATAGTTTTTATTGAATAAACGTAATGTTTACTTCTGAAAAAAATATATAATTGACCGGTAATATATGTCTATGTGCAGGGGAAATAAATAAATAAATATTTTGTGACTTTAGACCTATGAGATGGGAGTAGTGGTGGGTCAAGCTGGTAGTGCTAGTGGGTAGTGGAGGGGTGTCACAATACTTTCGGCAATATATTGTATAGATATACCATTTTTTCCAGTCTGCATTATTTACGTGTTATTTTTTGGATTTGGCAGAAGACAGGAAAAAGGCGGCATCTGCCCCGGCAGGCACCAGTGCCCCAGTGGAGGAGGAGGAGGAGCCACGGGCGACCACCAGCACTGGTATATACTGTTTTATTTTGCAACGACTTTTGGTCAAAAACAGAAACATTTTTTGTTTACTGTATTTTAATTAATTTTTTTTATGTATAGCACAAGAGGAGCAGGAGGAGGAAGAGGAGGAGCAGGAGGAGGGTGATGGAGAGAGGGAGCCGGAGCCGCAGCAGGAGGCCGCGAGTCCAGGTTTTTTTTTTTACTGTTGTATTTTGCATCGACTTTTGTTCAAAAATAAATCAGTTTTGTTGTTTACTGTATTTTTTATTTCTTTAATTTCTTAGATATAGCACCGGATATGCTGATGGTGGTGGTGGAGGAGGAGGAGTCGGAGGAGGAGTCGGAGCCTCAGGAGGCCGCCAGCACTGGTATATACTACTGTTATATTTTTTCAAGACTTTCAGTCAAAAATAGAAACCTGCTTTACTTACTGTATTTTCCTTCTTTCATTTATTGGATATATAGAAGGAGAAGCCAGACCGGACACGTCCTCCAGTGTCAGGATAATAAATCGGGAGGCGATCGGCGAGCTACGCCTGGCTGTTACGACCATAGATGCCATCCAGGAACTGCTCCAGGAATTGCGGGAGCATATAAGCAATGCCGCTGACATCCTGGAGCGGCAGTGAGACCAGCCTCCTCCCGAAATGTAACCAGAATCTGCAGGTTCACTCAAGACGAGGCCGGACCGGACACGAGCAAGGATTGTCTGAACACGAGTCTCTTCAGGAAAGGCAAACTTTATTGTGATATCACAACAGATGCTCAAACAGGATTCAATCGCAAAGAATGAGCAGCGATTTTCACAGTGACATGAGATTTTATACCTCAAAATACATGATTAGGTACATCCCAATTAGCCCACCTCCCGGTTACGCTATCCCACCCCACGTGGGTTAGTACCTCCCTTTGGCTAATACAAAAGACATTTCATTAATTTGGCTGTAATTGGCAAACTTCATGTTAGTTTCAGTGAATCATAATTAGTTGCTCCCACTGTTCCGGGCTGCGCCCCGTTCCCTAGCGTCTTCACTCATTTGTTACAAAAGGCACCTGGTCTGATCTCTATACTCCTTTGTATTTCTGCGGGCCCCAACGACCTTGATGTATCCTTTCTCTGTGTCGAAAACAGCAGAGACCTTTCTCAGCGCTTTGATTGTTTTTCTTCCAATCTCAGCACATTCCTAAGTTTCTATGTATGCCTGCTTCTAATTTCAGTTAAAAACAAGATGGTGGTCGCCTGGCTTACAATGGCGGCCATCTTCCAGTCTATTTCCACTACACTATGTTTGTTTGTGTTGTTTGTGCCCCTGTTGGGTAGTTTGCCATCCTTGGCATGTTCCCTTCCCTTCCCCATGTTGTAAATAATTTTTTTATATTTTCCTGTTTGTGTGCGTTGCTTTTCCTTACTTAATATGTATTGCTTGGTTTCCACACTGTTAAAATTATATGTACATAAATATATTGACATTTCTATGGACCCTTTGCCATAAATTTGTCAACATATTTGTGGCCATGAATGTGACTGTGCACATTCTACACTTCCTGCCTGGCCAAAAAATGTCACACACTAACACAACCTTGTTGTACTGCCTTGAGATTTGATCACCGATGTGGCCTGGTTTTGTTAAGCTTAGGCGATGTCACAACAACACGGATTTTTGTCCACAGTCACATTCATTGTATAACAAAGAATTTATCAAAAAATATTGATGGCAGCACTGCGTGAAGTCTTCTCCGACACAACCCAAAGATCCTCAGTGCAGCTCAGGTCTAGTTTATTTGTCTCTGTTTGCAGCTTCACGCGACATCTCCTCCCAGCTATGAGCTCTCTCTCTCCCACCGCTGCCTGCTAAGACGCTGCCCGCCAACATGGTTACGTCTTTGCAGGAAGACAACAGTGTGGGGGAACGGCAGCTGCCGACAGTCCCATGACCTCGTCACAATGACGTCAGTTCTGGAGTTAACCCCTAACTGCGACCAATGGTGGAGATAGGGGGTTCATTGGAACCCCCTATCTCCCGATCTGCGGCAGCTATCGGTTGTTTAATGTCTGGTATCTTTGGATCGACCAGAACATGGCCTTTCCAAAAATACCAAACATGACAATGTTAAAAATTATAAAAAATTAAAATATAAAAAAAAATAAACAGGTTTTTTGTTTTGTTTTGTTAATGCAGCAATATTGTTGCCATTTCAATTATAATGTGAACAATGATGCTGCACTAAGGATTTTTGTATGGGGTGCGTTTGTTAAAAATAGTGTAATTTTCACCCAAAAAAATATAGCAAGAACCCATTTCAATTTTTTTTAACAAACGCAACTCATAAAATATAACCACAAACACTCGCATGTTAAAATGTGAAAAAAACACTTTACACCTTGTAAAACAAACATTGAAAATTCTAATTTTATTGCATTTTTTGTTATAATATACAGACAGGACATGACGCATACATATGATAATGATATATTATGAATCATCTGCCGAGCCTGCCGGAAAGAACGATATATAACATGTCTGGGTCATATTATAAAAGAAGGCTTCAAAACGCGTTTAAACAAGAGGAGCGAAACTGTTAAAAATTAGCTCAGCAGCAGACCGCAGTGCCGCACACAGGCGTGAAGGGAAGCCGTGAAATGTCTCAGCAGCGAAAGGGTTAATTTTTTTTGTCTGTTTTAAATCATTTTATTTGTTGTTTTTTTTCCGTTTCAGATCATTTTGATCAACTATTTTTCCGTTTTAAAACCTTTTGTTCTGGTGTTTATTTTTAAAAGTCAGACCATTCGGGTCAGTTTAGCGTTTTTTAATTCGTTTTGTTCTTTTTTTTTTGTTCCTTGGCTTTCATACCATTTTAATATGACTAAATAAAGTTGTGAAATGTATATTCATAAGAAAAAAAGGATCTTTATTTAATAAAAAAAAACACGATAGAATCGCCAGAATTATCGTATCGACAGAATGAATTATCGTATCCGAAAAACAAACCAAAACTTTATTATAAAAAATATATAAAGTATAAAAAAGTAAACCATAGTAGTTTACGTCAAAACGAATAGAGTTAGACAGCTTTGAAACGAGGAGAACAGACGTTCAGAAAAAAACGAAAATTTCTGAAATCACGAAAAGTCGATATAAAAAACGAGCAAAGTGACCCGAAAATACGAAAAATGGTCGATATTCCGAAAAAAAATGTACACGAAAAACGAGCCGAACCGAACCGAATCGAAACAGAAATCGGTCGAAATGAGCCGAATCGAAAATTTTAAACATCCGAACAAATCGAACCGAATCGAACCAAAAAAAAATCGGTGCACAAGCCTATTAACCATCTCTGCACCTGCCTCTGCAGAGATGACAGAATTTCTGGCCCGGTGTGGCTCCTGTCCCCTAAACAAACCAGCTCAAGCACAGTATGGCATCTTTCTGCTTGCAGCAACTTGCTGGTGGCAGCGTAACTAATAGACTAGGAAAGTGAGCCCAGGAATTGTGGGAGACGTAGTCATTACCCGCTTCAAGAGAAGACTTATACTGCGCTGCAATCCTGGGATCATTGTATTGCGCTCTACATACCTGTTGCGAGGGAAAGTGCGCAGGGACAGATAGGTAAGCAAGCGCGTGGGGCTTGTTGTCTATGCAGTCATTATCTGGGTCTAGGCTAGACAGATAGTGGGTGGCTTAACCCGGCGTCTTTCGCAGCAGCCGCGCGTAGTGGACGTGACAACATCCACTGCCAGTGACAAAGGAAACACCCACTGAGTACATCCAGGAGGGGAATCCTCCCGAGTGATGGGCAGGAGCCATCATCTGTCTAGGCGCTGGATAACGACAAACACAAGTGATGGAAGAGGACAGCCACGTAGAGGTGTCTGTTCGAGGGCAGTGAAATCCCTATAGAGAAGCAATGCTTCGTCTATTCAGAGAACACAATCCAGCAGTGAAAAGTTGCCGAAATGCCCTGCTGTTCAGTGGTTTCATTCGACAGGTTTATTCAGGCGAATCTCATAGGCTTCAATGTTAAAAATATTCTGGTTTTAATTCAATATCTAATAAACCATTCATTATAAAATTCTGCAGTAAAAAGTCTCTTTATTTATAGATTTTTTTAGGATATTTTAAGCATATTTCTGGATTTCTTTTAAAAATAGTTTTTTAACTTTACTTCCTTTTTCTGTAACAGCCCTTTTTATTATCATTCAATGGATTTTATATGTAAATTTCAGACATTTTCGCTCCGTAGTTTCTTTGCAAACAGTGTTTCACTTTTCAAACATTCATGCAAACTGTGTCTGCGGTGTCAGCTTTTTCCGGCGGCTGCGCTGCATCTGATCGGCTCCTGCTCGGGTTTTTCCAGCGTTTTCGGAGGGTTAATCCAGATGTTTTTGTGGGTTTCGTCATGCATTCGCCGGGTTTTTGCGGTGAGCTTTCGACGGGTTTGCGGCAGCTTTTCCCTGCACTTCGATGGCCCTGTGGTGCTTGCTGAATACACCGCAGGGTCGTCGGAATGGGATCGCCAAATCGCCCCGAATTGAAGAGAAGAGAACGAAAAGTCACCGAACGTGCGTTGACTTTTCGATTCTCTTTGAACAACCCTGTCTCTTTATTCATTCTATAGGGGTTTATTCAGAGAGGTCCGAAATGTCACCGAAATGTAGCCGGACACTGAAATTCAGCATACGGTGACATTTCGTGGCCATTCGGGTATTCAGAGAGCAGGCAGTTGGCCAAATTTTGGCGAATTTGCCATCACGTACGGTGCCTGTTCGATGGCAGTGAAATGCGGTGCCTGTTTGGCGTCAGTGAAATACGGTGCTGTTCGCCAGCAGTGAAATACGGTGCCTGTTTGGTGGCAGTGAAATAAGGTGCCTGTTTGGTGGCAGCGAAATACGGTGCTGTTCGCCAGCAGTGAAATACAGTGCTGTTTGGTGGCAGTGAAATACGGTGCCTGTTTGGTGGCAATGAAATACGATGCCTTTTCGGCGGCAGTGAAATACGGTGCCTGTTCGGCGGCAGTGAAATACGGTGTCTGTTTGGCGGCAGTGAAATACGGTGTCTGTTTGGCATCAGTGAAATACGGTGCCTGTTCGGCGTCATTGAAATACGGTGCCTGTTTGGTGGCAGTGAAATACAGTGCCTGTTCAGCGGCAGTGAAATATGGTGCCTGTTCGGCGTCAGTGAAATACGGTGCCTGTTCGGCGGCAGTGAAATACGGTGTCTGTTTGGCATCAGTGAAATACGGTGCCTGTTTGGTGGCAGTGAAATACGGTGCTGATCGGCGGCAGTGAAATACGGTGCTGTCCGACGGCAGTGAAATCCCCCATAGAGAAGCAATGGTTAATCTATTCACATTGAACAGCAGAGAAATGTCAGTGAAATGCCCTGATGTTCAGTGGTTTCATTCGACAGGTTTATTCAGGCGAATCCCATAGGTTTCAATGTTAAAAATATTCCTGTTTTAATCCAATATCTAATAAACCGTTAATTATTTTAATCTGCAGCAAATAGTCTCTTTATTTACAGTTTTCTTTAGGATCTTTCAGGCAATTTTCGGGATTTTTTCGGCAAAATTTTTTTTCTCAATTTTTTTTTAAAACCTTTTTTTTTTTCTGTAACAGACCTTTTTATTAGCATTCCTAGGGTCTTATATGTAAATTCCAGACATTTTTGTTGAGTAGTTTTTTGGCGAACAACATTTAAATTTTCACACTTTCAAACTCATCTTTTTTTTTTTTTTTCTTATTCCGTTCGTCAGCTTGTCGACTTTTTCTGGCTGATTTTTGGGCAAAATTGTTTTTTTTAATTAAAATTAGAAACATAGAAACATAGAAACATAGAAACATAGAAAATGTCGGCAGATAAGAACCTTTCGGCCCATCTAGTCTGCCCAATTACATGGATACTTTACCTGGATTTATCTTTTGTTTAGGATAGCCTTATGCCTATCCCATGCTTGCTTAAATTCAATCACTGTTTTTCATTTTTCTGTAACAGCCTTTTTCTTATCATTCATTGGATCTTATGTGTAAATTCCAGACATTTTCGTCAAGTAGTTTGTTTGCAAACAGCGTTTCAATTTTGAAACTTTCAAGAGTACTGTTTTTTTGTTTTTTTTTACCGCATTCGTCTGTTTGTCGGGTTTTTTCCGGCGGCTGCTCTGTGCTGTGATCTCAGAAGCTTGTTGGGTTTTTCCGTCATGTTTGGCGAGGTTTTTCTGGAGGTTTCTGCGGATTTTCAAGGAGTGTTCGTGGAGTGTTCGGCAAGTGTTCTGCGGGTTTGCAGCGAGTATTTCCTACACTACGAGGGCTGAATACACCGCAGGGTCGATAAACTAGAATCGCCAAATCGCCCCGAAGTGCAGGGAACGTGCAGTGACATTTCGAATCTTTCCTAATAATCCTGTGGATGAAAGTCATTAGTATTGTGTGATCTTATAAATCTCCTGGAGATTCCTTGCTTCTTCTGAAGACGATAGGTGGATAGAAAGTAAAAATAAAATTTCTAGAGGTGTGCATTCATTCCGTAATGAATCTCAATTCATTTGAAAATCCGTTAACTCGTCTTTCAGTAGTACTTCCGAAATAACGAAATGGTTTCATCCGAATTGAAACGTAAACGAAACCAAACAGTATATAACCAGATTGATTCATTATACTGTTTCACAAGAGAACCATTGATTGAATGATTCCTCTATGCACACTGCAGCTAAACGGTAATTTAGGCTAGGGTCAGACGAACGCATTTTTCACGTCGTCCGTGAAAAAGTTCGGTCGAACGAACGTACGTATTTTCCCCCGGAATACGCGATAGCGGTCATACGATGCGCCTTTTCGTCCGTGATTTTGTACGGATCATCAATAAAACACTTTTTGAGTCTGGACGTTATGTTGGCCGGACATTAGCAGCGTCTGACGTCTCCTAATCACGCACACACGCCGCTATGCGGCCGCAGCGCACTCTGTACGTCAGTAGTAGCGGTTTGACGTTCTCGAAAAAATGCGTTCGTTGGCCACTTGCGTTGCGCGGACGAACTTTCGTGCGGCCGTTCGTCGTATGTTCCCCGGCATTGGACGTCATTTGCTGCTAGTACGGCCGTGATTTCGTGCGGCTAAACGCACGTTAAAACTGCGCTAGTCTGACCCTAGCCTTAACCCTATTTTACCTTTTAATCCTCATGTTTAACTCTAACCTAACAGTATTTGAGCAGGATTTGATTTATTGTCTTTTTTAGTGATCCTAAAATTCGAATTGATCGTAAATTACAAACGAAATTATGAAAACGAATCAGTTTCGTTTACTGTTTCACAAAGCACCCCGTCCCTGTCATTTAACTTTGGCACTGAATCTGTTGTATTCAGCACCATAGGCCAAAAGGAAGCTTAATATTTAACCATAGCTAGCCTTTTAACCCTCATGTTTAACCATAATCTAACAGTAATTGATTTTTTTTTTTTTAATTTAGTGATCTGTAATTTGAATCAAATCAAAACGAAACAAAATGAAATTATGAAACGAAACAAAATTATGAAATGAAATTCCGAAAAGTAAACTATACTCAAACAAAACGAAACAAACACATTTTTCAGCTGTGCACACTAGGGATGTGCGTTTCGGGTTTCGGAATTTCGGAATTTTCACGAAATTTCCCGATTCGTGTTTTCGGATGCGGCCGAATTTCCGAAAATTATTAGATCCGAAAATGTCAGATCCGAAACGTTTTCCGAGCCGAAACGAAATATTTTCGGATTTTTCGAATGGACTTGAAATGTGTCAAACGAGGAGAACACACGTTCTGAAAAACGAAAATTTTCCGAAAAGCGGAAAGTCGATACATTAAACTAGTAATGTGACACGAAAAATACGAAAAATGGTCGATATTCCGAAAAATGTACAATTCCGAAAAACGAAAATTTCCGAAAACACGAAAAGTCGATACAAAAACCAAGCACAGTGACACGAAAATACGAAAAATGGTTGATATTCCGAAAAAAAAAAGTACCCGAAAAATGACCCGAACCGAATCGAATCGAACCGAAATCGGTCGAAACGAGCCGAATCGAAAAGTTTAAAAATCCGAAAAATCGAACCGAATCGAACCGAAAAAAAAAATCGGTGCACAAGCCTAGTGCACACCTCTAAAAGTTTCTTTAAGCTGAAGCTTGTGACTTCTATAATAAAGTCATTTTGTGATGGGGGAAGGTTATTATTCCCTGTTACACTATTTCTGAAAGCCGCTCTACCCTTATCATGAGACACTGAGGTGCGGAGTGAACATACACCCACTGGCCTCATGCATAAATCTGTTCCCATTAGACGTATGTGATTCATTTAGAAACAAATCACAATTCGCCTGAAATTTCAAAGATTCGTAGTTCGGAAGTATTTCTGAAATTAAGAATCACATATTGGCTGCATCCGACACGAAACAAATCAGAATATAA
>RXON01000838.1:0-161103 GCA_009667805.1 Leptobrachium leishanense | reverse complement strand
GCCCAAGGTTGGTAAAAGCCAGAATAACGAACTATATACAGCGACGTTCATTTGGCCTGGCTACCTTGTATGAAGGCTTAATAAAGCTATAAGCTGAGGATCGTGAACTGCTTGGTTGGAACTTATAAGAAACGAATATATGCCTTCAGTTGGAGATGGAACGCCACAGTATTAGTAATGAATTGAAGCGAATGCCCCATGGATATAAAATGCAAACTGTACCTTAATATTGGCAAATCGAGAGTGTTAAATAACACCACACTGAAATACATGCACAATGCCCACAATTATACTGAAGATAATCAGCCCAAGGTTGGTGCGAGCCAGAATATCGAACTAAATACAACAACGTTCATTTGGCCTGGCTACCTTGTATGAAGGCTTAATACAGCTATAAGCAAAAGACAATAATTACAATCTGTGTTTGACTCCCGATGAAGCCGGTTCTGTACCGGCGAAACACGTGTCGAGTCCTGGTTATTTTTTAAAAATGTCTTGCACAATATGATCTGACAGGGAGATAATAGAATCCTTAACTTTTAGGGACAGCCTTTTTGGTCAATTAGGCGCTTTTTGCCTTTCAATAGTAACGTGGTTCAGTGATGGTTGACTTTTCCATGTGTTGCTGATTTGTTAAGGACAGGTGCATGCCAATTTGTACGCTTTTGACTTTTCAATCTTTTGGTACTTTAACCTCTATGTCTTGTCGAATGGTTGACAACTTTAATTATTACATTTGATATATGCCTCTTTGCTAATTGATCCCCTCCTGTGAATTTTTTTTTTTTGTTCGCCTCGCAGTTTACAATCTTTTGCTTATAGCTGTATTAAGCCTTCATACAAGGTAGCCAGGCCAAATGAACGTTGTTGTATTTAGTTCGATATTCTGGCTCGCACCAACCTTGGGCTGATTATCTTCAGTATAATTGTGGGCATTGTGCATGTATTTCATTGTGGTGTTATTTAACACTCTCGATTTGCCAATATTAAGGTACAGTTTGCATTTTATATCCATGGGGCATTCGCTTCAATTCATTACTAATACTGTGGTGTTCCATCTCCAACTGAAGGCATATATTCGTTTCTTATAAGTTCCAACCAAGCAGTTCACGATCCTCAGCTTATAGCTTTATTAAGCTTGTATACAAGGTAGCCAGGCCAAATGAACGTCGCTGTATGTAGTTCGTTATTCTGGCTTTTACCAACCTTGGGCTAATTTATCCTCAGTACAATTGTGGGCACTGTGCATGTATTTCAGTGCGGTGTTATTTAATACTCTCTATTTGTCAATATTAAGGTACAATTTGCATTTTATGTCCATGGGGCATTCGCTTCAATTCATTATCAATACTGTGGTTTTCCATCTCCACTGAAGGCATATATTTGTTCCCCATAAGTTCTAACCAAGCAATTCGCTTTTTTTTTTACATATTTCTGCTCTCCCTGCAACATATTGTGCTAACGTCTATGTGTCTATATGTTTTTTAACATTTACTGTCGGTTTTATTTTCTGTGTGTCTTATTATGACTAATAAAAGTTATGTTTTAAATCAGCACTCCCTCTCAGTGATCTGAGGGTTTATCCCTTATATCTCCTTTCGCTTCGTTATAGTTCATTACTAGGTTTAGTCCTTATTGGGTGTGTCCACGCCCGGTGTCTAGTAGTTACTCGGGGTGGGGTGATTGTTCACCTCCCTGGTGGAGGTCTGTTTTCTTTCTTTTTAAATAAATTAAATAACCACAACCGCTCCTCCTATTTTCATAAGCAATTTGCGTAGTGTATGTAATTTTTGTACGTACAAATGCAAATTGCGTATCTTGAGTACTTTTCACACAAGTTATGCGAGTGCTTGGTCAGAGGGATGGGTTGATGCTGCATGCACAGCTTAAGCTCATGTTTACTTTTTTCAAATGAACGCGGCTAAAAGCACTTGGTCATAGATGATGATGTCAGCATGAAATCGGGGGTTAATAAGCTGAAGTGGTCAGGGTGCATAGAGTGTCCCTTTCAAATAATTTTGTGAACAAACTGAGTGGGAGGAGGGACTGGAGGTGGGAGTGACTTTGCTCAAGTGACTTGACCTGAGTGTGAGAGGGAGTGGGTATGGACAAAAGGCCGGATCTGAGTGTAGAGTGAGTGAGTTTGGAAAGGGACCAGACCAATGGGAGGGAATGGCAGTTCCTGACCAAAGAGGGTGTGGCAGGGATGGTGGCACAGGACTCCAGCTTCAAGTAAAGATTAAACACAGGCATACAGCTCCTTCACCCAGTAGCAGTATCCTTTGGTTTGTGTTATAGTTCTGCTACTGTTGTAAATGGAATAAAAACAAACTGGTTGTGTCTGACATAACCCTAGAACTAAATCATACCTAGTAAAGCAGCGACGTGTCTTCTCCAATCAGCTCCGAAACTGAGGTTATTTACGTTTAACTCAGTCTGACTCCAGTGTGTGCTGTACACAGGACGATTAATCGACACAGATTAATCGATAATGGAAATAGTTAACTATTTTAAGCATCGATTAGTTGTCAATTAATCGATTAGTTGTTTCAGCCCTAAAGTAAATATCTGTAGCGCTGGTTTGAAATTCCCTGTCGTTGTAGTACTTGTTTTTGGCCACCGGAGGGAGACAATCGCGATGTAAGACACTGAACATTGGGACTACATTTTCCAGCATGCTTTGCGGGCGGGAACAGGAAGTGGGTGGGAGAGAGACACTGACATCCGCAGCCTCGTGGAAAGAGCTGGCAGAGCGCGCCGAGGAGTGAGAGGAGCAAGACGCAAGTGTAGCAGAGAGTGATCACGACCAGGCCAGAGCGCAGGTGCGGCTTAGCAGAGCTGGAGATCAGGTTTTTCCCTTCTTATTACACGAAGACCCAGTGATCCACCGCTAGTAACCCACGCTGATACAGAGTAAGCTGAAGGACCCCGAGTTAGAGGACGATCTAACAGGGAGTGCAGGCGGTGAGCTGGACATCTTGTGGCAGATATAGACAAGCAAGACAGCGGATCCGGTGACACAGAGAATCCCAATCAAAATCAAGCGGAGAGACGTCCTGGGTCGAGCGGAGCACAGAGTATTTGGCGGATGGGTGAGAGGCCTTCCAGGCCATTGTAAAACACTAAAGCACGCTGCAGTTTGTTCAAAACCCACAAGGCCCCAACGTGACTAGTCGAAGATACCTCATAAATAATTCACTGGCCAGTTGAATATTGTACCCGGGTACCAATACATGCATTCACATACATTCCTTGGGACATAACCTGTACAGGACTCACACTCCAACCACTAAGGGGTTAAAATACTTTTTTTCCTTTTCCGCTGCGCGTTTCTCGCATTACGAAGTATTGTATTTCTTTTCCGCTGCGCGTTTCTCGCATTACGAAGTACTGTAAATATATATACGTATACCGTGTTACTCATTATATGCCAGTTTATTCAGTAAACTATATAATTTATAAAATCCACGACGGTGCTGGAGTATATTTATTCCCTAGTGCGGGGAGACTGACCCGAGGTTCAAATTCAGCGGCTCCTCCGGGAGTGAGCGCTACATATCATTAATTATATTTTTCCCCATTATAAGCATCAAAATCAAGCAGTTAAGTTTTTATCCCGTGCAAATCATTTTAAGTCTTGCAAGAGACGAGGTCTGAGACAAAAATTTCCCACATTCAGAGCAAATAAATATTTTTTTGTCCTGTGTGAATCCTTTTAAGTTATGCAAGAATTGAGGAATGACATAAAACCTTTTCCGCATTCAGAGCAAATCATTTTTTTCCCTTGTGTGAGTCCTTTTATGTGCTGTAAGATCTGATGTCTGGATAAAACATTTCCCACACTCATCACATTTAAACGGTTTTTCTCCTGTGTGAATCCTTTTATGTCGTATAAGATTTGAAGACGAAGTAAAACAATTCTCACATTCAGAGCATTTAAATAATTTTTCGCCAGTGTGAATCCTTTTATGTCCTGCAAGACCTGAGGCCCGTAGAAAACATTTCCCACATTCAGTACATTTAAATGTTTTTCTCCTCCATGAATCATTTTATGTTTTGCAACATTTGAGGCCTGAGTAAAACAATTCCCACATTCATCACATTTAAATGGTTTTTCTCCAGTGTGAATCTTTCTATGTTGATCAAGATGTGAGGACTGAGTAAACCATTTCCCACAGTCATCACATTTAAATGCTTTTTCTCCTGTGTGAATCTTTTTATGTTGAGCAAGATGTGAGAACTGAGTAAAACATTTACCACATTCAGTGCAAAGAAATGGATCTTCTCCTGTGTGAATTCTTTTATGTTTTGAAAGATTTGAAGATGAAGCAAAACATTTCTCACATTCAGAGCACTTGAATGGTTTTTCTCCTGTGTGAACCCTTTTGTGTTGCGCAAGATTTGAGGCATTATTAAAACATTTCCCACATTCAGGGCAAACAAATGTTTTTTCTCCTGTGTGAATTCTTTTATCTGCTGTACGATGGGATGACTGAGTTACACATTTTGCACATTTGTTGTAATTAAATGGCTTTTCTCCTGTGTGAATCATTTGATGTGTTACAGGACGTGAGGACTGGGTAAAACATTTCCCACATCCAGTGCATATAAAACCTTTATTGTCTTTGTGAATCCTCTGATGCTTCTTAAGAGCAATACTGTCTGCAAAATGTTTCCCACATTCATTGCATGAGAAAGGTTGTTCTTCTTTCTGAAAATGTTGGTGTGTAAGGGCTGACTCAGGAGTACAATTCTTTCCACAATAAGTAGAAGGAAATGGTTGTTTTTCATTGTAACCTGTTCCACGTACCACAAGGTCAGACTCAGAATATGAGACTTTCCCCATTTCAGAAGAAGACGCTGAATGTCCTTTATAAACTGAATTCTGAGTAAGGGGATCTGTATAATATATCCTGTGATCTGGCTTTCTGGATTCTATTAAGGACTCGCTATGGTTTATTTCCACTGGGTTTGGACTGGATTTTACATATTCTCCATTATTATCAGCTGAGCATTCAGTCTGTGTATGTTCTGGGGGTTCATACATGTCGCTGTCTGTGAGATTTCCTTCTCCATATGTGGGTGATTCCTCCTTAATGTCAGTAGATGGATATTCAGTCTGTGTATGTTCTGGGAGGGGAGAAATGTCAGGATGTGAGATATTCCTTCTCCATGTGACTCGGATTCTGCCCTGATATAGTAGAGGTATATTGTGTCTGTGTATGTTCTGGGGGTTCATACATGTCGCTGTCTGTGAGATTACCTTCTCCATATGTGGGTGATTCCTCCTTAACGTCAGTAGATGGATATTCAGTCTGTGTATGTTCTGGGGGTTCATACATGTCACTGTCTGTGAGATTACCTTCTCCATATGTGGGTGATTCCTCCTTAACGTCAGTAGATGGATATTCAGTCTGTGTATGTTCTGGGGGTTCATACATGTCGCTGTCTGTGAGATTTCCTTCGTCACATGAGGCCGGTTCCTCCTTAATATCAGGGGGTGAATATTCTGGGGGTTCTGTGATTGGATAAATCTCTTTCTCTGGGACGTGTCTTTCTTCAGACGCCAGAGATTCTCGCTCTGTGTATGTTGCAGATTCAGCTGGTCCTTTTCTCGTCTTGTTCAGATCCTTTTCCACATTATTGCTTAGAATTTCACTTCCATTTTCACATCCAATATCCCATAAAGAAACCGCAGCGTGAAATTCACCCCATACAGATTTATCTATTGGAGGGAAAATCACATGAACACGTGAGACGTTCATTCAGGAACACGTCTATTACACGGCACAGCCAACATTTCAGGGGATTATTGGGACACGTTGCTCTGGGATTGGACACAAACATTATGAGAATTAAAGCATCTCTTACCCCGTGTAATAAAGGCTGGTGATCCTCCATCATGACGTCCTCATAGAGCTCCTTGTGTCGCTCCACATACTCCCACTCCTCCATGGAGAGATAGACAGTGACATCCTCACAGCGTATAGGAACCTGACACACACAATGACACAGTCACCATCCAGACACATGCCTTGGTGTTAGCGTATAATGTCCCATTCCCAGCAGCCTCACCTCTCCAGTCAGCAGACGGATGATCTGATTGCTCAGCTCCAGGATCTTCTCATGGTTTTGCTCATGGATTCCTGAGTGAGGTGGAGGCTCCGTATTGAAGCTTTGGCTCCTGCCGTGTCCTTCTGATATTTGGTGACGGCTGCTGTCACTGACCATCTCATGGATCTTCACCACCATATGACCCTAAACATTGAGAGTGAGCCCAATATAGAGAGGTATAATGTCGCCCCCTGGGCCCCCATGCTTTTGTGTATGTGTCAGTGTGTTATCTCCATAGTGTGCTGTATGGTGTGCTGGAACCTTTATTTACACATGAATCTACTACTGATCTGCCTCTGAAATGTCTCCTGGGTCACACAGCTCCAGGGGGATTTAATATCAGCAGCAATATGGAATCTCATGGATCTCTTACCTCTCCAGTCAGCAGAAAGATCATCTCCAGAGTTAGATCCAGGATCCTCTGGCTCAGCGGATCCCTGGCTGTGAGTGGATTCATTATCACAGGTTACCTGGACGGCGGGATCTTGTGGAGGAACGATTAGAGGAAGCACAATGTGTCTGGAATAAGAGAATAATAACATGCGTGTCAGAGCTGACCTGGTTTAGTCTGAAGCAGAGATGATATACTGTGTGTGCGGCGTGAGAGGCCGGAGGACGCGGCGTTCATACAGAGTCATTACAGCGACGCTTTATAGCTCCAGGGGGAGTGTGGGGATTGGATAGGGTTAATGGGACCTGCCTGGGAGGAGCCGCGCACTGTAACTCCCATGATCCTCAGCCAGATGAAACGTCCCCATGTTTAAAGTGACGGCAGAGCTCCTCCCTGCGCGGCGACTCGCACGGCGCTGTAACGGAGCTACGCGGCTATGAGGGCTGCGCCGTGACTGTCCCACAATGACACCAGACAGCTTTCCATGCAATAACCAGCATGTGGGACATGGCGCCCGCACATACCTGAGCCTCCTCTCCCAGGACACCAGCCCTGTGTGTGCTACTCCTGTGTGTGTTCTCTCCAGTCACATGGGGGTGTGAGCAGCCTCATGGAGCCCGTAGTAAGGGGCCAGGGCCGGACATTCCCGGCACATCCTCAGCTTCTCACACACACCATCTCCTGCAGCAACACAGGGGGAGGGGCGCGCTCTGATGACATCACAGCTCATGTGACTGGCTGCAAGGGCTGAGGTGGTGCTGGGTTTTGTCTTGTGTGTTTTGAACTCCAACGCTGTTGTTCCTGTGTAAAGGATTAGAGAAAGTGTGAATCTTCTTGGTGGCAGAGAAAGAGCTCAGTGATAAAAGCAGGATCCAGGCTACAGGTCAGAGCAGCTTTATGTCTCTTAATATACAAATATGTATTGAGAGAATCCATAAAGATCCAACAGAGCAAACACTATGTGAAAATATATTTATATAACATGAATAGAGCTCAGGATCCTCTAATTCCCCGTATACTCATATATAGAGCTCAGGATCCGCTAATTCCCAGTATACTCATATATAGAGCTCAGGATCCGCTAATTCCCCGTATACTCATATATATATAGAGCTCAGGATCCTCTAATTCCCCGTATACTCATATATAGAGCTCAGGATCCGCTAATTCCCCGTATACTCATATATATATAGAGCTCAGGATCCTCTAATTCCCCGTATACTCATATATAGAGCTCAGGATCCGCTAATTCCCCGTATACTCATATATAGAGCTCAGGATCCTCTAATTCCCCGTATACTCATATATAGAGCTCAGGATCCGCTAATTCCCGTATACTCATATATAGAGCTCAGGATCCTCTAATTCCCCGTATACTCATATATAGAGCTCAGGATCCTCTAATTCCCGTATACTCATATATAGAGCTCAGGATCCTCTAATTCCCCGTATACTCATATATAGAGCTCAGGATCGCTAATTCCTGTATACTCATATATAGAGCTCAGGATCCACTAATTCCCCGTATACTCATATATAGAGCTCAGGATCCTCTAATTCCCCGTATACTCATATATAGAGCTCAGGATCCTCTAATTCCCCGTATACTCATATATAGAGCTCAGGATCCTCTAATTCCCCGTATACTCATATATAGAGCTCAGGATCGCTAATTCCCCGTATACTCATATATAGAGCTCAGGATCCTCTAATTCCCCGTATACTCATATATATAGAGCTCAGGATCCTCTAATTCCCCGTATACTCATATATAGAGCTCAGGATCCTCTAATTCCCCGTATACTCATATATAGAGCTCAGGATCCGCTAATTCCCCGTATACTCATATATAGAGCTCAGGATCCTCTAATTCCCCGTATACTCATATATAGAGCTCAGGATCCTCTAATTCCTCGTATACTCATATATAGAGCTCAGGATCCTCTAATTCCCCGTATACTCATATATAGAGCTCAGGATCCTCTAATTCCCCGTATACTGATATATAGAGCTCAGGATCCTCTAATTCCCCGTATACTCATATATAGAGCTCAGGATCCTCTAATTCCCGTATACTCATATATAGAGCTCAGGATCCACTAATTCCCCGTATACTCATATATAGAGCTCAGGATCCTCTAATTCCCCGTATACTCATATATATATAGAGCTCAGGATCCTCTAATTCCCCGTATACTCATATATATATAGAGCTCAGGATCCTCTAATTCCCCGTATACTCATATATAGAGCTCAGGATCCGCTAATTCCCCGTATACTCATATATAGAGCTCAGGATCCTCTAATTCCCGTATACTCATATATAGAGCTCAGGATCCGCTAATTCCCGTATACTCATATATAGAGCTCAGGATCCTCTAATTCCCCGTATACTCATATATAGAGCTCAGGATCCTCTAATTCCCCGTATACTCATATATAGAGCTCAGGATCCACTAATTCCCGTATACTCATATATAGAGCTCAGGATCCTCTAATTCCCCGTATACTCATATATAGAGCTCAGGATCCTCTAATTCCCCGTATACTCATATATAGAGCTCAGGATCTCTAATTCCCCGTATACTCATATATAGAGCTCAGGATCCGCTAATTCCCCGTATACTCATATATAGAGCTCAGGATCCTCTAATTCCCCGTATACTCATATATAGAGCTCAGGATCCTCTAATTCCCCGTATACTCATATATAGAGCTCAGGATCCGCTAATTCCCCGTATACTCATATATAGAGCTCAGGATCCTCTAATTCCCCGTATACTCATATATAGAGCTCAGGATCCTCTAATTCCCCGTATACTCATATATAGAGCTCAGGATCCTCTAATTCCCCGTATACTCATATATAGAGCTCAGGATCCGCTAATTCCCGTATACTCATATATAGAGCTCAGGATCCTCTAATTCCCCGTATACTCATATATAGAGCTCAGGATCCTCTAATTCCCGTATACTCATATATAGAGCTCAGGATCCTCTAATTCCCCGTATACTCATATATAGAGCTCAGGATCCTCTAATTCCCCGTATACTCATATATAGAGCTCAGGATCCTCTAATTCCCGTATACTCATATATAGAGCTCAGGATCCACTAATTCCCCGTATACTCATATATAGAGCTCAGGATCCTCTAATTCCCCGTATACTCATATATAGAGCTCAGGATCCTCTAATTCCCCGTATACTCATATATATAGAGCTCAGGATCCTCTAATTCCCGTATACTCATATATATAGAGCTCAGGATCCTCTATTTCCCCGTATACTCATATATAGAGCTCAGGATCCGCTAATTCCCCGTATACTCATATATAGAGCTCAGGATCCTCTAATTCCCCGTATACTCATATATAGAGCTCAGGATCCGCTAATTCCCGTATACTCATATATAGAGCTCAGGATCCTCTAATTCCCCGTATACTCATATATAGAGCTCAGGATCCTCTAATTCCCGTATACTCATATATAGAGCTCAGGATCCACTAATTCCCCGTATACTCATATATAGAGCTCAGGATCCTCTAATTCCCCGTATACTCATATATAGAGCTCAGGATCTCTAATTCCCCGTATACTCATATATAGAGCTCAGGATCCTCTAATTCCCCGTATACTCATATATAGAGCTCAGGATCCGCTAATTCCCAGTATACTCATATATAGAGCTCAGGATCCGCTAATTCCCCGTATACTCATATATAGAGCTCAGGATCCTCTAATTCCCCGTATACTCATATATAGAGCTCAGGATCCGCTAATTCCCCGTATACTCATATATAGAGCTCAGGATCTCTAATTCCCCGTATACTCATATATAGAGCTCAGGATCCGCTAATTCCCGTATACTCATATATAGAGCTCAGGATCCACTAATTCCCCGTATACTCATATATAGAGCTCAGGATCCTCTAATTCCCCGTATACTCATATATAGAGCTCAGGATCCTCTAATTCCCGTATACTCATATATAGAGCTCAGGATCCTCTAATTCCCCGTATACTCATATATAGAGCTCAGGATCCGCTAATTCCCCGTATACTCATATATAGAGCTCAGGATCCTCTAATTCCCCGTATACTCATATATAGAGCTCAGGATCCGCTAATTCCCGTATACTCATATATAGAGCTCAGGATCCTCTAATTCCCCGTATACTCATATATAGAGCTCAGGATCCTCTAATTCCCGTATACTCATATATAGAGCTCAGGATCCTCTAATTCCCCGTATACTCATATATAGAGCTCAGGATCCGCTAATTCCCGTATACTCATATATAGAGCTCAGGATCCACTAATTCCCCGTATACTCATATATAGAGCTCAGGATCCTCTAATTCCCCGTATACTCATATATAGAGCTCAGGATCCTCTAATTCCCCGTATACTCATATATAGAGCTCAGGATCCTCTAATTCCCCGTATACTCATATATAGAGCTCAGGATCCGCTAATTCCCCGTATACTCATATATAGAGCTCAGGATCCTCTAATTCCCCGTATACTCATATATAGAGCTCAGGATCCTCTAATTCCCCGTATACTCATATATAGAGCTCAGGATCCTCTAATTCCCCGTATACTCATATATAGAGCTCAGGATCCGCTAATTCCCCGTATACTCATATATAGAGCTCAGGATCCTCTAATTCCCGTATACTCATATATAGTGCTCAGGATCCTCTAATTCCCGTATACTCATATATAGAGCTCAGGATCCGCTAATTCCCCGTATACTCATATATAGAGCTCAGGATCCTCTAATTCCCCGTATACTCATATATAGAGCTCAGGATCCTCTAATTCCCCGTATACTCATATATAGAGCTCAGGATCCTCTAATTCCCGTATACTCATATATAGAGCTCAGGATCCACTAATTCCCCGTATACTCATATATAGAGCTCAGGATCTCTAATTCCCCGTATACTCATATATAGAGCTCAGGATCCTCTAATTCCCCGTATACTCATATATATAGAGCTCAGGATCCTCTAATTCCCCGTATACTCATATATAGAGCTCAGGATCCGCTAATTCCCCGTATACTCATATATAGAGCTCAGGATCCTCTAATTCCCCGTATACTCATATATAGAGCTCAGGATCCGCTAATTCCCTATACTCATATATAGAGCTCAGGATCCTCTAATTCCCCGTATACTCATATATAGAGCTCAGGATCCTCTAATTCCCGTATACTCATATATAGAGCTCAGGATCCACTAATTCCCGTATACTCATATATAGAGCTCAGGATCCTCTAATTCCCCGTATACTCATATATAGAGCTCAGGATCCTCTAATTCCCCGTATACTCATATATAGAGCTCAGGATCCTCTAATTCCCCGTTATCACTATATAGAGCTCAGGATCCGCTAATTCCCCGTATACTCATATATAGAGCTCAGGATCCTCTAATTCCCCGTATACTCATATATAGAGCTCAGGATCCTCTAATTCCCCGTATACTCATATATAGAGCTCAGGATCCTCTAATTCCCCGTATACTCATATATAGAGCTCAGGATCCGCTAATTCCCCGTATACTCATATATAGAGCTCAGGATCCTCTAATTCCCGTATACTCATATATAGAGCTCAGGATCCTCTAATTCCTCGTATACTCATATATAGAGCTCAGGATCCTCTAATTCCCCGTATACTCATATATAGAGCTCAGGATCCTCTAATTCCCCGTATACTGATATATAGAGCTCAGGATCCTCTAATTCCCCGTATACTCATATATAGAGCTCAGGATCCTCTAATTCCCGTATACTCATATATAGAGCTCAGGATCCACTAATTCCCGTATACTCATATATAGAGCTCAGGATCCACTAATTCCCGTATACTCATATATAGAGCTCAGGATCCGCTAATTCCCCGTATACTCATATATAGAGCTCAGGATCCTCTAATTCCCCGTATACTCATATATAGAGCTCAGGATCCTCTAATTCCCCGTATACTGATATATAGAGCTCAGGATCCTCTAATTCCCTGTATACTCATATATAGAGCTCAGGATCCTCTAATTCCCCGTATACTCATATATAGAGCTCAGGATCCTCTAATTCCCCGTATACTCATATATAGAGCTCAGGATCCTCTAATTCCCCGTATACTGATATATAGAGCTCAGGATCCTCTAATTCCCCGTATACTCATATATAGAGCTCAGGATCCACTAATTCCCCATATACTCATATATAGAGCTCAGGATCCGCTAATTCCCCGTATACTCATATATAGAGCTCAGGATCCTCTAATTCCCATATACTCATATATAGAGCTCAGGATCCGCTAATTCCCCGTATACTCATATATAGAGCTCAGGATCCTCTAATTCCCCGTATACTCATATATAGAGCTCAGGATCCTCTAATTCCCCGTATACTCATATATAGAGCTCAGGATCCGCTAATTCCCCGTATACTCATATATAGAGCTCAGGATCCTCTAATTCCCGTATACTCATATATAGAGCTCAGGATCCACTAATTCCCCATATACTCATATATAGAGCTCAGGATCCGCTAATTCCCGTATACTCATATATAGAGCTCAGGATCCTCTAATTCCCATATACTCATATATAGAGCTCAGGATCCGCTAATTCCCCGTATACTCATATATAGAGCTCAGGATCCTCTAATTCCCCGTATACTCATATATAGAGCTCAGGATCCGCTAATTCCCGTATACTCATATATAGAGCTCAGGATCCTCTAATTCCCCGTATACTCATATATAGAGCTCAGGATCCTCTAATTCCCCGTATACTCATATATAGAGCTCAGGATCCTCTAATTCCCCGTATACTCATATATAGAGCTCAGGATCCACTAATTCCCCGTATACTCATATATAGAGCTCAGGATCCTCTAATTCCCCGTATACTCATATATAGAGCTCAGGATCCACTAATTCCCCGTATACTCATATATAGAGCTCAGGATCCACTAATTCCCCGTATACTCCTATATAGAGTTCAGGATCCTCTAATTCCCCGTATACTCATATATAGAGCTCAGGATCCACTAATTCCCGTATACTCATATATAGAGCTCAGGATCCTCTAATTCCCCGTATACTCATATATAGAGCTCAGGATCCTCTAATTCCCCGTATACTCATATATAGAGCTCAGGATCCGCTAATTCCCGTATACTCATATATAGAGCTCAGGATCCTCTAATTCCCCGTATACTCATATATAGAGCTCAGGATCCGCTAATTCCCCGTTATACTCATATATAGAGCTCAGGATCCTCTAATTCCTCGTATACTCATATATAGAGCTCAGGATCCACTAATTCCCCGTATACTCACATATAGAGCTCAGGATCCTCTAATTCCCCGTATACTCATATATAGAGCTCAGGATCCTCTAATTCCCCGTATACTCATATATAGAGCTCAGGATCCTCTAATTCCCCGTATACTCACATATAGAGCTCAGGATCCTCTAATTCCCGTATACTCATATATAGAGCTCAGGATCCTCTAATTCCCCGTATACTCATATATAGAGCTCAGGATCCTCTAATTCCCCGTATACTCATATATAGAGCTCAGGATCCACTAATTCCCCGTATACTCACATATAGAGCTCAGGATCCTCTAATTCCCCGTATACTCATATATAGAGCTCAGGATCCTCTAATTCCCCGTATACTCATATATAGAGCTCAGCATCCTCTAATTCCCCGTATACTCATATATAGAGCTCAGGATCCTCTAATTCCCCGTATACTCATATATAGAGCTCAGGATCCACTAATTCCCCGTATACTCACATATAGAGCTCAGGATCCTCTAATTCCCCGTATACTCATATATAGAGCTCAGGATCCTCTAATTCCCCGTATACTCATATATAGAGCTCAGGATCCTCTAATTCCGTATACTCATATATAGAGCTCAGGATCCTCTAATTCCCCGTATACTCATATATAGAGCTCAGGATCCTCTAATTCCCCGTATACTCACATATAGAGCTCAGGATCCTCTAATTCCCCGTATACTCATATATAGAGCTCAGGATCCTCTAATTCCCCGTATACTCATATATAGAGCTCAGGATCCTCTAATTCCCCGTATACTCATATATAGAGCTCAGCATCCTCTAATTCCCCGTATACTCATATATAGAGCTCAGGATCCGCTAATTCCCCGTATACTCATATATAGAGCTCAGGATCCGCTAATTCCCTGTATACTCATATATAGAGCTCAGGATCCTCTAATTCCCCGTATACTCATATATAGAGCTCAGGATCCGCTAATTCCCTGTATACTCATATATAGAGCTCAGGATCCGCTAATTCCCCGTATACTCATATATAGAGCTCAGGATCCACTAATTCCCCGTATACTCATATATAGAGCTCAGGATCCGCTAATTCCCCGTATACTCATATATAGAGCTCAGGATCCTCTAATTCCCCGTATACTCATATATAGAGCTCAGGATCCTCTAATTCCCCGTATACTCATATATAGAGCTCAGGATCCGCTAATTCCACGTATACTCATATATAGAGCTCAGGATCCACTAATTCCCCGTATACTCATATATAGAGCTCAGGATCCGCTAATTCCCCGTATACTCATTTATTTATTTGTAAATTATTTTATCAGGAAGGATACATTGAGATTCCTCTCGTTTTCAGTATGTCCTTGGTACAAGAGCATTGAATTGTTACAGAAAATAAATATGTAAGAATTAGAGTCACTGTGTTACATGTTTACAGGTGCATTCTGTATTGAGGTATGTTAACCTCCCTGGCTTTCCGATTCTGACATTTTATATGTCAAAATCGGAACAATTTCTTTGGCCCCTAGCAGCACCAGAGTGTGGCTCAGGGTTAAATGCATTGCAGAAAGCGTTAACTCCGAGCCACACTCGTGATGCCGCTAGATACTTACCTGATGCTGCGCTCCCTGCAAGGTGAGAGTGATGGACAGGTTACGTCAGTTAGTCAGGTAGTAGGCTTCCCTAAATAGGAAGAATAGCCTACCACCCAACTCACTGACGCAACCATCAATCACTCTCACCTTACAGTCCTCTCCTCCTGTTTCCAACCCCAACCCTCCCAGATTGTGAGTTCCTACGGGAATAGGGCCCTCATCTCCTCCTGTACTGTTTGTCAAATGTTGTTCAATGTATTGTAACCCTGTCTATACTGTGCTTATTGTACAGCGCTGCGGAATATGCTGGCGCTTTATAAATAAAGAATAATAATAATAAAAATAATAATAATGTCCTTTACAACGACGTCATTTTCAGGTGTCCTCCAGCTTCTGCATGGGGAACCTGAAAGGGGAGGAGAGAGGTCCTTTGGATTCCTTTCCCTCCCCAATGTCTGGAGCTATAAATGAAAGAGAGGCACCACTGGAGAGGGCAGTGTCTGCCCTTTCCAGCGGTGCCTATCTTTATCCCTTTAGGTGCCGGATCCCAATTTTTTGGCAGTCGGCGCCGGATCTCAATTTGGTGGCAATTGGTGCCGGATCATGATTCACTCCCAGAAGTGGCTGACATCTTGGATGGTACACTATGGCTGGGAGGGCGGGATGTGGGAGGTACAATCAAGCTGGGAGGACATGTTGTGGGAGGTACAACCAAGTCTGGATGTAGGAGGTACACCCAGACTGGGAGGACTGGACGTTTGAGATACTGTACACACAGTCTGGGAGGGCAGGACGTGGAATGTCTTAAGGGAGCGTTTGAAGGAAGGCGGGCTAGGAGAGAGTCTGACAGTATGAGGGAGAGCATTCCAGAGGATGGAGGCTGTGAGAAGTCCCGCAGTGTATCGTGGGAAGAGGGTCACGTAGTTACATTGTAGCACAAAGCGGCAGAATGAGTTATCCAATGTAGTAAGTTTATGAAGGTGCGTTTGCGGGGCTGCTGCATACACTACATCTCCGTATTCAATAGCCGGCATAAGCATTTGTTGTACAATCTGCTTTCTTACCGCGGGGCTCAGGCAGGATTTGTTTCTGTACAGGGCAACTAGTTTGGGCAAAGCTTAGATATTTGAGGGAACTGACTGTGGCCAGCGTGCCATTTGATTTTGTCCAGACGCATAGATGGGGAGTATATAGTGCTCAGGATCCACTAATTCCCCTCTTCAAATCACCTCACAAATTTTCGATCGGATTCAGGTCTCGGCTCTGGCTGGGCCATTCCAATACTTTAATCTTCTTCTAGTGAAGCCATTCCTTTGTTGATTTGGAATCGCCAAAGTACGATGAAAATTATAGACCCCATTATCAACCCTGCCATAAAAAAATTAAGGAAATGATTCAGTCACATTCTATTTAAATATATAAATAATGAATATATATACATGGGCAATAAACTCACAGCTACCCATGACCTCTTCATCTCCAACTCTCTTAACCTCATAGCTCTTACTGAAACCTGGGAAACTCCCTCCGCTGCTGCTCTCACACATAGCGGTCTACACTTCAGCCATATCCCCAGACCGGGTGAGACAGTTTTGGTGGTGAGGTCTGAATTTTGCTCTCTCCCACCTGTACCTACCAGTAGCTACCTCCACCCCATCTCTCTCTCCTCCTTTGAAGCACACTGCATCCACCAGTTCTCTCCCCTGGCTGTCAGTGTGGCAGTCATCTACCACCCACCAGGACCAACGTCCCAGTTCCTTGACAACTTTGCTACCTGGCTTTCTCACTTTCTGTCTACTAACCTTCCATGCCTAGTTCTCGGGGACTTCAACATTCCCATTGATGATCCTTCTGTCCCTGCTGCCTCCAAACTTCTTTCGCTCACATCCTCCCTTCTCCCTACTCACTGTGAAGGTCACTCTATTGACCTTGTTTTTTCCAACCTCTGCTCTATTTCTGAGTTCACTTGTCCCCCTTCCCTATCTCTGATTACCACCTTCAACCTATCTGGACCACCTAAACTCCATACTGCCCCATCCTGCACGTGCACTCGTAGAAATCTGCATGCTGTGGATCCCCAGCAATTCTCCAATCTACTTCAACATCTCCCACACACACCTCAACCTTCACCTGCCCTGACGCTGTCACTGACCACTATAACGCTACACTTATCTCTGCTCTAGACACGATTGCTCCTCTCAACTCTGTAAGGCCCCACGACACCAGCTCCAGTCCAGGCACATCCTCCAGACACGCCACCTATAAAGATGTTTCCGCACTGCAAAGCGTGCCTGGAGCAAATCCCGCTCTGAAGTGGATTTCATTCATTTCATGTTTATTCTGCGGGCATACAACTCTGCCCTTCACATGGCCAAACAAGTCTTCTCATCTCTTATGTCTACTCTGTCCTCCAACCCTAAACGACTCTGGTCCACGTTCAACTCTCTTCTCTACCCACCCGCACCTCCCCACTCATCTGCCTTTAGTGCTCAGGACCTGACAGATTACTTCTTAAATAAAACTCTCACTATCAAAAGCAACATCCTGACACAAACCAGTAATCCACCACTTCCACTCCCAGAAGCCCTGTCTGCTACCATTGACCCCAATCCCTCACATCTAATACCTCCATTCTCCACCTCCCTCACCCCTGCTCTCCTACACACACACACAAACACACACACACACACACCTTCAACCTATCTCTCAACACCGGCTTCTTTCCATCCGCCTTCAAACATGCACAGGTTACCCCTATACTAAAGAAACCCACCCTTGATTCCAATTCTTCATCCAACTACTCTCCTGTATCCCTGCTTCTGTTCACCTCTAAGCTCTTGGAAAAACTAGTTTTCAACCGCCTCTCCCTCTTCCTGTCCTCCAATTCCCTACTCGACCCCCTGCAATCAGGCTTCTGTCCCCTGCACTTAACCAAACCTGCCTTCACCAAAGTCACCTATGACCTCCTAACTGCTAAAAACCACGGCCACTATTGTATTCTCATTCTGCTTGACCTCTCGGCTGCTTTTGACACTGTTGACCACCCCCTCCTTCTACAAACTCTCTTGGTCTGTGTGACACCGCACTCTCTTGGATTGACTCCTATCTGTCGAACAGGTCCTTCTCTGTATCATTTTCTGGTAACTCCTCCTCTTCGATGTCTTTATCAGTAGGTATACCTCAAGGCTTTGTCCTAGGTCCTCTGCTCTTCTCTATCCACACCTCCTCCCTGGACAAAATCATTAACAGCTTTGGCTTTAATTACCACCTCTATGCTGATGATACTCAGATTTGACTCTCCACCCCTGATCTCTCTCCTCCTGTCCTTTCCAAAGTCACCGACTGTTTATCTGGCATTTCCTCCTGGATGGCCTCTCACCACCCAAAGATTAACATGTTGACGACTGAGCTCCTACTAATTCCTCCCTCTAATGCCTCCCCACCTCCTGACTTCTGCATCATTGTTGATGGTATCACTATCTCCCCATCAAGCCAGGTTAGCTGTCTTGGAGTTACACTTGACTCTGCTCTTTCCTTCATCCCCCACATTCAGTCTCTTTCCTCCTCCTGCCGATACCAACTGCGTAATATTTCCAGAATTCGGCCATTTCTTACTGCTGATACCACAAAGCAACTCATCCACGCCCTTCTAATATCCCGACTTGACTATTGTAATAATCTTCTCGCTGGCCTCCCTCTCTTCCACCTTGCCCCCTACAAACCATTCTGAATGCCTCTGCCAGGCTCATCCACCTCTCTGTCTCTGCCACTCCTCTCTGCGAGTCCCTTCACTGGCTCCCCATCCACCTCACCCGCTGCTCTGTCTCTGCCGCTCCTCTCTGCGAGTCCCTTCACTGGCTCCCCATCCACTGCAGAATTAAATTCAAAATCCTTACCCTGACCTACAAAACCCTCACTAACTCAGCTCCCACTACCTGTCCTCACTAATCACCAAATACACACCAGCCTGCTCCCTAAGATCCAACAGCGAACTGTGCCTAGCTGCCTAGCTGTGCCTCCCCACATCACCTCTTCCCATGATAGACTGCAGGATTTCTCACACGCAGTCCCCACTCTCTGGAACTCTCTACCTTGTACGGTCAGACTTTTCCCTAGTTTCCCTTCCTTTAAATGCTCCCTTAAGACATTCCTATTTAGGGAAGCCTACCACCCAGCTCACTGCCCCAACCAGTCCATCACTTCCACCTTGCAGTCCTCTCCTTCTAAACTAAACAAACATAGGTTTCACCAACCTTAGAACTGTTATGTGTCACGGGGGTCCCGGGCAGATGCCAGGGAAGGCCCTTCATTACACATATATTTGAGCCTTTGAGGCAGGTTTGTGGTTTGTTTCATGTTTAATCCAGCACACACTAAAATAAACAGAAACAGTGCTAGAGTTTTGGCACATGCAAGGACTAACTTGAATTTGTCTCTAAGTACTGAAGGTTTCGAGACCAACAGATTACCTAGGACACAATCAAAAAACAGCAGACGTGGAATGATAGTCCGTGAAGTATTCAAGGTGCAGGGCAGTCCGAAATGCAGAAATGACATAAAACAGAAATGACCAATAGTCTGTGATCATGATCTTAAGCGAAAACATAAACATACGTTGTAACCTGGAAACAAGGACCCCGGAGGGTTGCAAACAATACCCCTAAACCTGAAGGGTCAAAACACAAAATAGTGAGTGATTAACCCAGCAACCAGCTGGGTTAATATACACACAGTAATACTAAACAGGACAGACTGAGGTTAGAATGGATTCAACAGAGTGCAGGGCAGAACTCGTTGGTACCTGAAAAACACTAAACAGAACTGTGGATCCTGGCACTCCCTCCAGGGAGATCAGACAACGAGAGAACACTAGATACTACTCAGTAGCTATTGATTTCGAGACCAAAAGATCTACTGAGCAAATACACATAAACTAAACACATACAAGAATAATACCTTAAACAGACAAGGTTAATCCTAGAGAGTGGTCCAAAAACATAAGCCTGGTCATAAATGAGAAATCCAGACAGAAAATCTTAAGGGACAGACATGAGAGTAATCCAATAGCCAGAACCAGAAGTCATACATGAGTAAACAATACAATATGATATCAAGAACAGTGAGCAGGAACTTAATAGGTGTAACCTATCCAGACCCAGGGAGCAAGAGACTTACTAGGCCTATATATATGGCTGAGAAGGTCATGTGACCGCAGACCAATCAGCCAACAGATAGTCTGTAGAACCTGAAAACCCCAAAAAAAACATGAATCCCTGCTACAACCAGCAGGGGGCAGGACCGAGACGTGACATTATGTTTCAGCAATCAAGCTTCTGCCAGGAACCAAAACACTTTGCTCCTCTCCACACAGGCACCTCCCTCAGAGTGAAAAGCAGGCAGTGATTTATTTTCACTGCTACTAAATTACTTCCAGCTGAACAGTGTGTGGAGAGTAAAAGAACCTCTTGGGCTTCCATATGGAGTACAAATGCTCCCCTGCAGCTAAATATCATATCCCTCCCTATACAGTTTAGAGGGAATATACACCCCACCACAGACCATACCGTGTACTTTATCACAATATATATATATATATATATATATATATATGTGTGTTTATTATTGGCTTTTTATCTCACTTTTTGTCCTCCACCACAACTCTTTATATATATATATTTATATATATATACACAGTGGCAAGAAAAAGTATGTGAACCCTTTTGGGGTTTTGGGTTTACTGGTTTCAAGAAGCACTGCCTGATGTAAACCATGCCTCGCAGAAAAGAGCTCTCAGAAGACCTACGCTCAAGAATTGTCGACTTGCATGAAGCTGTTACAAAAGTATCTCCAAAAGCCTTGATGTTCATGTGTCCACGGTAAGACAGACTGTCTACAAATGGAGAAAGTTCAGCACTGTTGCTACTCTCCCTAGGTGTGGTCGTCCTGTAAAGATGACTGCAAGAGCACAGCGCAGAATGCTTAATGAGGTAAAGAAGAATCCTAGAGTGTCAGCTAAAGACTTACAGAAATCTCTGGCACATGCTAAAATTTTTGTTGACACTTCTACAATAAGGAAAACATTAAACAAGAATGGAGTACATGGGAGGACACCACGGAGGATGCCATTGCTGTCCAAAAAGAATATTGCAGCACATTTGAAGTTTGCAAAAGAGCACCTGGATGTTCCACAGCACTACTGGCAAAATATTCTGTGGACAGATGAAACCAAAATTGAGTTGTTTGGAAAAAACACACAACACTATGTGTGGAGAAAAAAAGGCACAGCACACCAACATCAAAACCTCATCCCCACTGTAAAACATGGCGGAGGGAGCATTATGGTTTGGGGCTGCTTTGCTGCCTCAGGGCCTGGACGGATTGTTGTCATTGATGGAAAAATGAATTCCAGAGTTTATCAAGACATTTTCCAGGAAAACGTAAGGCCATCTGTCCGCCAACTGAAGCTCCGCAGAGGATGGGTCATGCAACAGGACAATGACCCAAAGCATACAAGTAATTCAACAAAAGAATGGCTTCAACAAAACAAAATATGCCTTCTGGAGTGGCCCAGTCAGAGTCCTTAAGAGAGCGATTCACACCAGACATCCCAAGAATATTGCTACACTGAAACAGTTTTGTGAAGAAGAGTGGTCCAAAATTACTCCAGATCGTTGTGCAGGTCTGATCTGCAACTACAGGATACGTTTGGTTGAGGTTATTGCTGCCAAAGGAGGGTCAACCAGTTATTAAGTCCAAAGGTTCACATACTTTTTCCACCCTGTACTGTGAATGTTTACATGTTCTGTTCAATAAAAGCATGAAAACATATAATGTTTGTGTTGTATTATTTTCAGCAGACTGTGTTTTTCAAATTGTTGTGATTTAGATGAAGATCAGAGCACATTTTATGACCAATTCATGCAAAACTCCACGTAATCCCAAAGGGTTCACATACTTTTTCTTGCCACTGTAGTGTGCTGCGGGACTTAGCTCTGTGAGCCTATGATTGGGCAAAATTTGCCCAATCAGGACTCTGAGCCGTGATTGGCATAGTCATGCACCTGTCTTGAACCTAAACCGTGGTCAGGGGGAGGCTGTAGCCAATTACAAGCTTCAGGCCAGTGGAAAAGTGCATTGTGGTCCATTGTGGTGCATTGTGGGCGACCATGCTCCAAACACGCGGAAATGTTTGAAGTTCGCGAACATACGAACTGGCGATGTTCGAATCGAACTCCGAACACATCGAACCGAACAGCTCATCCCTAATCATCACATTTCTTTGCTGTTCGGTGTCTCTGAACAGATTAACCATTACTTCTCTATGGGGACTTTCAATGCCTTCGAACAGGCACCGTACTTGCTGTCAGTTTGCCAAATTTTGTGTATGAGCATATAAGAGAGCTCCACAGCAATAAACCTCACAGTAATGTGCACCGTCTATTATGAGCATTCAGTGTTATATGGGAGTACTAATTTATGAGTAAAAGTAGTTTAAAAAAAACCCATAAAACTCGGGGGGGGGGGGGGTGACACCATAAGTTACCGCACCGGGTGACACCAACCCTAGTGACGCCACTGCTTATAAACATGTGTAGCTGGAGAACATAAGCCCTGGGTTGGGTATAGGAACCTACTGAGGCCACAGACGATACCCACAACTTCGAAGGGACAATACCCCAGTAACGTGTAAACACCCCAGCGGCAAGCATGGGGTTAAACCACCAAAGTACCACACAGGCGATCGTAATCGAGCAGCAGGAGAATAGTCAAAACAAGCTGGGTCAAAAAGCAGGAGCAGGGATCGTATCCAGAAAATGGGTTGGCAACAATAAATGCACAGACAGAGTAGCTATGCGGGAACAGACTCCATGACAGGGCGACGAGGCAACTCCTTGCGCCCTGTTTTAAACCCGGTGGCTCCTCGTGATCATGCCAGGCCCCACCCCCTCGGACGCCGCTCGGCCATTCCCCAGTGCTAGCAGCCGACCAGCTCTTGGCACAGGACCTTGCCCAGACCCCCCAGGCAGCGCAGCAGGGGCTGAGGATATGACAGAACCCCCCCTGACGGTCAGACTCAGAACGACCACCAGGCGCAGAAGGTTGGGCCACATGGAACTGGCTAACCAGACGAGGCGCATGGACTTTGCAGGCCGGGAGCCAAGAACGATCCTCAGGCCCATAACCCTCCCAGTCTACCAGGTACTGAAGGACACCACGGACCACACGGGACCTCAAGATGGCACGGACCTCGTACTCCTCCTCACCCTGGGACTTGATAGGCGGAGGTGGAGCAGTGACTCTTGTACCTATTACAGGTAAGGGGTTTCAAGAGGCTCACATGGAATATGTTGTGAATACGTAAATATGGGGGTAAAGCCAAAGCATAGGATACTGGGTAAATGCGTCTTAACACCTTATAGGGACCAATGAACCTGGGAGCCATTTTTATGGATGGCACCATTAATTTGAGGTTTCGGGTCGACAGCCATACCTTGTCACCAACCGTATACACCGGTGCAGGACCTCTACGTCTGTCAGCTTTCATTTTTTGCTTTTGGATACTGGCCTCCATGATTTCCTTAACCCTCTCCCATGTCTCTTTCATGTTATTTAGATGTGCGTCCAAGGCTGGCAACGCAGTACCTTGGAATATAGAGGGACGCATGGGAAGATCATAACCATAAACCGTATGGAACGGTGAGTGACCTGTGGTTTCACTCACTGAGTTGTTCAGTGCAACCTCAGCCCAGGGTAACAGGTCTGCCCATTCACTTTGCTTTTCTGAGACAAAACACTGCAAATATTGTTCGACACTCTGGTTGGCTCTATCTGCGGCCCCATTTGGCTGTGGGTGATAAGCCGAGGAGAAACTCAACGTGATACCGAGGTTGTCCCAAAACCCTCGCCAGAAACGAGAAACGAATTGGGTTCCTCTGTCGGATACTATTCCCAGAGGAACCCCATGAAGTCTCACAATATTTTGCACGAATACTGGCACCAGCTCAATAACTGAAGGGAGCTTGATCAGAGGCACAAAGTGCACCATTTTTGAGAATCTGTCTACCACCGTAAGGATCACTGTATGACCCTGGGACACAGGTAGATCGGTAATAAAGTCCATAGAGAGGTGGGACCAGGGTCTCTCAGGCACCGGCAACGGCTGCAATAGACCTATAGGTAAGAATTTTTGCTTCTACAGCACACTTCACATGTGGCTATGTAGTCCTTAACATCCCTTTGCATACCTGACCACCAGAACTGTTTCTCAATAGAGGCTAGAGTCTTTGTTATCCCCATATGCCCATAAGGCTTGGAGTCATGGTATATCATCATCATTTGTGTTCTCTCCTTCTCATGTACAAAGACCTTACCAGGAGGTTTCTCAAGAGGAGCAACACCTTGAACAGCTTGAATTCTCTCCAACAATGGAGATGACACAGTCAGAACTGTTGTACCCAATATTCTTTTGTGAGAAATGATGGGACTGTGGTCGAATGTATGCTGGTCATATGACTTGAATTGCCTGGACAAGACATCAGCCTTCGTGTTTTTTGACCCAGGACAGTATGTAAACAGGAAATTGAAACTGGACAGGAACAAGGACCACCGGGCCTGCCTGGAATTCAAACGTTTTGCGTCTCCCATGTAAATAAGATTCTTATGATCTGTTATTATTATCACGGGATCTTTCGTACCTTCTAGCAAATAGCGCCATTCCTTGAGGGCTGCTATGACTGCTAGTAACTCTCTGTTCCCTATGTCATAATTTCTCTCTGCAGGTGTAATTTTCCTGGAGAAAAACCCACAAGGGTGTACAGGTCCCTCAGAACTCTCTCTTTGAGACAGAACTGCACCAATTCCCATCTCGGGTGCATCAACCTCAAGTTGAAATGGCAAGCCTGGCTCTGGATGCCGTAGGATAGGGGCCATGACAAATGCCTGCTTGAGTGACTCAAATGCCTTCAGAGCTTGGTCACTCCAGACCTGATTTTGGGCACCCTTCTTGGTCATGGCAGTGATCAGAGAGACAACAGAAGAGAAACCCTTAATGAACCTCCTATAGTAGTTTGTAAAACCAAGGAATCTCTGTATAGCTTTTAAGCCCTGAGGTAGTGGCCATTCTCTGATGGCAGACAACTTTTTTGGGTCCATCTCAAACCCTTCAGGTGTAATGATGTAACCCAGGAAATTAACTGAAGTTATGTCGAACAGACATTTTTCTAACTTACAGTATAGCTTATTCTCCAACAACCTTTCTAACACGGTCCGCACCTGGACATGGTGTGTCTCAACATCTGGAGAATAAATCAAGATATCATCAAGATACACGATTACAAAGACTTGCAAAAAATCCTGCAGGACATCATTTATAAAGTCTTGGAAGAGTGCTGGCGCATTGAACAAGCCAAATGGCATAACAAGATATTCATAATGGGCGCTCCTGGTGTTAAAAGCGGTCTTCCATTCATGGTCTTCTTTGACCCTTACCAAGTTGTATGCACCGCGAAGGTCCAATTTGGTGTATATCTTGGCATCTCTCAAACGGTCAAATAACTCAGATATTAGTGGGATGGGATAGGCATTACGTATAGTGATTCTGTTTAACCCTCTATAATCAATGCAAGGTCTTAAATCCCCTTCCTTTTTTGATCCGAAAAAGAATCCAGCTCCCGCAGGAGAGGAAGAACGACGAATGAACCCTTTGGCTAGGTTCTCCTTGATATACTCCTCCATGATATCGTTCTCTTTTTGTGACAGCGGATAGACATGACCCGGAGGAGGCATGGTACCTGGCAACAGATCTATAGCACAATCATACGGCCTATGTGGTGGTAGGATCTCAGATTTTCCTTTATCAAACACATCTTTAAGATCTTTGTACCACTTAGGAACCTCTGTGGAGAGTGGAGGAGCAGTGGCTACGTTCAGACTGCCCACCACAGTACTCATACCCAGTCATTTCGACCAACACTTAGATCCCCAGGATGCCAACTCTCCTATAGACCAGTTAACAACTGGATTGTGCTTAGCCAACCAAGGATACCCCAACACGATGGGTACCGTTGGTGATTCGATAATTTTGAACTTGATTTTTTCCTTATGCAGGAACCCAGTACAAAAGGAGACAGGCACAGTATTGTGTGTACAGTGAGGTCTTAATAGTTTCCTGCCATCGATACTGTTGATAAGGAGAGGTACTTCTCTCTCCACCAGAGGCACTTGGTGAATAGCAGCGATACCAGAGTCTATCAGTGCTTTTCTGTGTTCAACCTGATTTTCTCCCAGGCTATGGACACAGGCACCACAACACGAGATCTTTTTTTTTCTTTTTACTAGACTTGGGAGACACAGTAGTAGTACCCAGAATCTGTCTCTCAAGGGATTCTAGGCTTGCTCATTTCCCGACACATTGGATCGTTTTGGTCACTTGGGGCATTGTAAACGGAAATGCCCTCTGTTAGCAAAATATAGGCATAGCCCCTCTCGAAGGCGATATTGTCTCTCCTCTCCTGTTATACCAGAGTGACCTAGTATCATAGGCTCTGGTTCAGTGCGTACAGGCCTGGGAGGAGAGAGAGCATGAGCAGACCTAGGAGTAGAACAGGCCCCCTGAGACGGTTTATGAGCCTTGCTACCACTAGACCTCCTGTCACGCATCTGATCATCGAGAACAATACAATAATCCACCAGATCCTCTAGCTCCTCAGGTAATACCATAGGTGCTAGTTCGTGCATTATATTCTCTGAAAGTCCCTCGAGATACGCGGTAACAAGCACATCATTCGGCCAAGACAGTTCTGCTGCTATGGTTTTAAACTCTATTGCGTATTCTGCAACTCGACGGTTGCCCTGGAATATACGCCATAGTGCCCTGACTGCCCCTGTTGCCCTTCTAGCTGGGTCAAATGGGCGTCGCATGGCAGCCATAAATTCAGCATAATTGTGCACCACAGGTTTCTGTAGCTCCCACAGGGGGGTTGCCCATAGCAGAGCTTTCTCAGTTAGGTGGGTAATTACGTAACCCACCTTGGCTGTGGGACACATACCAGGATTCAAATCAAACATAATCTGGATTTGGGTTATAAACCCTCTGCATGACCCCGAACTCCCATTAAAGCACGTAGGAGTCTTTAAACTGACATGAGCTACACCAGTAGCAACCATAGAAGACACAGATACTGCTTGAGAAGACAAGCCAACCACAGGGGAAGGAGGTGGAGAGGCCTGGCCTAATCGCTTGAATTGCTTCATGGGTAGGCCCAAGGCCTGAGCCAAGTGATCCATGCGTTGGTCTTGTTTTTCTTGTTTGGCAATAATATCACCCAGTCTAGACACCAGTAAAGACAAATCAGCCGGATCCATTGGAGTATATTTAAAAGGAAACAAAATAGCAAAACAAGAGGACATAGTCTTAGATTAGAGGGGCAATTGTTTAAAAGTAACATCAGGAAGCTTTATTTTACTGAGAGGGTGGTGGATACATGGAACAGTGTTCCAGTTGAAGTGGTAGGGGCCAAAACAGTAATTGAATTTAAGCAAGCATGGGATAGGCATAAGGCTATCCTAAACAAAAGATAAATCCAGGTAAAGTATCCATGTAATTGGGCAGACTAGATGGGCCGAAAGGTTCTTATCTGCCGACATTTTTCTATGTTTCTATATAGGGCCCTGTCGTGATGTAACAGGGGGAGTAGCGCCCACTAGAGAGTAGCGAAGTTGAGATCCTTAAGGACTGATAAATCTTTTTGACGTTTAAACACTGCTTAGCATACACAGAATTATACACATATGGCAGCAAGGATGAACACAACGCTGAGCTGCTACTAAGCACTAAAGGTTGAGACCGATAGAGCACGTTCAGGAATACACAGATACGTCAGAGAGTTGGTGAATTGCGCAGACTGAAGGGCAATCAGGAAATAAGCTGCTTTAACGTTTTCTAAGCGGGAGCAGATCAGCGGTACCTTAAGATATTCAGCGGCCACACATACCCCTCGGGGTTTGGCGGGTGTACAGTATTGAGTATATTTGATGGTGAGAGCACACTGAACACTAACCGCATATAAACAGTACCGTTCGATCGCAGTTCTTATAAACATGTGTGGCTGGAGAACATAAGCCCTGGGTTGGGTATAGGAACCTACTGAGGCCACAGACGATACCCACAACTTAGAAGGGACAATACCCCAGTAACGTGTAAACACCCCAGCAAGCATGGGGTTAAACCACCAAAGTACCACAAAGGCGATCGTAATCGAGCAGCAGGAAAATAATCAAAACAAGCCGGGTCAAAAAGCAGGAGCAGGGATCGTATCTAGAAAACGGGTTGGCAACAATAAATCAATGCACAGACAGAGTAGCTATGCGGGAACAGACACCACGACAGGGCGACGAGGCAACTCCTCACGCCCTGTTTTAAACCCAGCGGCTCCTCGTGACCATGCCAGGCCCCGCCCCCTCGGAGGCCGCTCGGCCATTCCCCAGTGCTAGCAGCCAACCAGCTCTTGGCACAGGACCTTGCCCAGACCCCCCAGGCAGCGCAGCAGGGGCTGAGGATATGAAATTTTTTGGGATAAGTGCAAATGACACTTTTTTCTTGTTATGTTTTATACATGTTACTGGGCTGGATACATCTGGTAGTTGCAGCCGCACCGGTGGGGATCAGACGCGACACCGTTTTTTCTGAATTATGCATATTTTGTTGTATTACCAGCCAGGTCGTCTTTGCCACTATTCCATTCCGTGGTTTTGTTTTTGATCCCATGGTGGAATTGTTTCTGGGAGGGAATAAATGAAAGTTAGTTTAAGAGGGATACAAATACACAATAAACTCCTGAAGGGAGAATACTTTATGGCTGAACTCCTCAGTATCGGATGATGTTTCACAGTTTGGTGTTTGAGACAAACCTCTTCCTGCTCACCAACTACTACTAGAGTCGAGTTTTAAACACAGAAGACAATTCCCAACATTAAAGAGTCTCCAGCTCAGGTCACTAAACCTATTCACTTACTGCTTAAGACCATATAATAGTCAGAGTTAGTCTTTAGTGTTTGGAACTCTACTCCATGGCGGAAGTACCAGGGTCGCAACGGTCACACTTGCGACCGGGCCCTGGCATTCCGCAACTGGAGGGGGGCCCAGCGCACCAGCCAGATTCCGGCAATCAGCGCCGGAATCTGGGTGCAGTGCCGCCGGCTGTTCCTCTCCCTACGAGCGGCCGCTGGCTTGCAGCTTGGCCTTTCGCATAGGATGGGAACCACCTGACCAGCGCACGAGATCCTCTCGCGAGAACTCAACTGCGCTGGTCAGGTGGTTCCCGGCGAGCGGCCAAGCTGCATGTCAGTGGCCGCTCGCATCGGAGAAGAACGCCAGTGGAGCCTGGGGCCAGGTGAGAGCTGGGGGCAAATATACCCATGAGAGCTGGGGGCAATATATACCCATAAGAGCTGGGGGCAATATATACCCATGTATGAACAGGGGCAATATATACCCATGAGAGCTGGGGGCAGTATATACCCATGTGTGAGCTGGGGCAATATATACCCATGTGTGAGCTGGGGCAATATATACCCATGTGAGCTGGGGCAAATATATCCAAGTGAGCTGGGGGCAATATATACCCATGAGAGCTGGGGGCAACATATATCCATGAGAGCTGGGGGCAATATATACCCATGTGTGAGCTGGGGGCAATATATACCCATGTGAGCTGGGGGCACTATATACCTATGAGAGCTGGGGGACAATATATACCCATGAGCTGGGGGCAAATATATCCATGAGTTGGGGACAAATATATCCACATGTGATCTGGGGGCAAATATACCCATATGAGTTGGGGCAAATATACTTATATGAGCAACCCTAGTGTGTGTATATATATGTGTATATATAGAGATTATCATGGCACCTCTATCCTGATTGGCTTGACATGTCACGGATGGGGGGGCACCAAAATGCACCTTCGCCTGACTAGATAAAAATGCTTGCACCGTCCCTGGCCAGGGGTCGCCTGGAAATGACGTCATCGCGCATTGGCGCGATGACGTCATTTACGTCGGGAGGAGTTTGACTTCAGCATCTGAGGACGCTGAAGTCAGAATGCCGCAAGACTCCGGACAGAGAGGCGAGTATCTCCGCCGGGGGTCCCGCAAAGCTGATGACGTGTGGGACACGTCCTCAGCATACAGCGGGAGTAACTGAGGACGTGCCCCACACGTCGTCAGCAGTGAAGGGGTTAAAAATGTATTTTTTTAAACTTTTTGTCCTTGTTTCCTGTCCCCCAGGGCACTACCCGGACATTGTTTTTAAATGTTTCTATACATCCTACAAATCCGCCACTTCACGGGCAGGTTATGGGGACCTCCTAGGCACGATATTTGAAGGAATTTTTTGTTTTTATTTTTAACCCTTATTTCATGGAAAACTCACTGTCCCTTTAAAAACTTTTTTTTTTTACTTTTTGTCCTTGTTTCCTGTCCCCCAGGGCACTACCCGGACCCCCATACACCTTTTATGGCAAATATCTAGCATATATGCCCTCTTGGAGGGCACTCTAAAAATCGAATTCTGAGTCCCATTGACTTGCATTGAGTTCGTGTTCGAGTTCGAATTCGAACTTTTGAAAAGTTTGAGTTCGAACTTTTGAAAAGTTCGAGTTCGAATGTGAACTGAACTCAGGGGTGTTCGGCTCATCCCTAATCTGGAGCACCTCGGGAAGAAATAAAACCTACTTGATCCGGGTGCACTATAAATGGTAGGTGGCGACTCAAGCGAAGCGCAAGTAGCTTTGCATACATTTTTATGTCAACGTTAAGTAGGGATATTGGGCGGTAACTAGCGCATGCAGAAGGGTCCTTCCCCTCCTTCAAGATTACAACAATGGAGGTCGCTAACAGTTCTTGAGGTGGAGCTTTGCCTTTCAAAAATCCATTATACATTAAGGGGCCAACTGAACTCTAAATTGTTTATAATAAAGGGGGCTAAACCCATCAGGGCCCGGGGCCTTAGATGGTTTAAGATCCTTTAAGAGCGGGAGAACTTCCTCTGTAGTAAACAGGGAGGCTAATTCGTTGGTCTGTTGCGGAGTTAAAGAACGGAGGGGAAGTTGGTGTAGGTAAGATCTAATCTTATCTAGGCGCTGCGCATCTGAAGCCGCCGTGGTCCCATCATAAAGAGAGTAGCATAATATTGCGCAAATGCGTCTGCAATAGAAGCCGGATCCAACGCGGGAGTATTCCCGGGGTGGATAATTTTCGCGATGGAATTTCGCTTGCGTACAGCGCACAGTTTACGAGCTAACATGGCATCCGGTTTATTCCCGCGTTCAAAAAAACAACTGACCAACCCGCCGAAGATCACCTAGTGCCCTCTCTGTCTGTAAAGAGTTTAGTTCGCCGCTGACAGCTACCAATTTATTCCAGATTGAGAGGTCTGGACACGCTTTATGTGAACGTTCAAGGTCAGAAAGAGCTGTGGTTAAATCCGCCATTTGGTTACCTAAACGTTTCTAATGAGCTGCTTGGAGACCTATCCAATGGCCTCTGAGGACAGCTTTATGAGTAACCCAAAGAAGATGCGGTTGATAAAGTGAGGGGTCATTATCTATCTCCGTCACTACGTCCTCACGGAGCAAAAGAGAATCAGGCAGGCGCCAAGGGGTGCGAGAGATGCTCAAAGTCCCATCTGCCAGTATGACACTAAGGGGTGCGTGATCCGACCAGGTAATCTCATGGATTCGGGCGGATAACACATCTCTCGCAGCGCTTTGGGGGATAAGTATGAAATCGATACGGGTATATATCTTATTAGGGTTTGAATAGAAATTGTAATCTTTAGTAGTCGGGTGTAACAGTCCCAACGCATCTACTAGGTGAGCCTGAGTCAAAAAGTCCTTGAGGAGGGAGCGGTTGGGGTGAGAGTCTGATTGTTTAGGTGGGGTGGATCTAAGACTATATCAAGTATGGAATTAAAGTCTCCGCCGATAATCACCTCCCCCCCAGGAAAAGGTTCCAGCAGTGACAATATATGGTCATAAAAGGATGGGTCCCGTTCACTAGGGGCATAAACATTAAGAATCGTTATCGGCCTATTGTCTAATGTCCCCTGTAGGAAGAGGAACCTGCCTTCACCATCAGACACTTTCTTACGTAACACAAAAGCAATATGAGATCGAAAAAAAACAGAGACCCCTCTATGTTTAGTACCCGCACAGGCATGATAATGCAACGGAAAATGTTTGTCAAAGAACCTTGGAGATTTACCCTTAGCGAAGTGTTTCTCCTGGAGAAGGATATCTGCCCTCAAAGAGACATAAGATCGCATGGCAACGGCATTATTAAAACAAATAGGGGAGGGCTAGTGAAAGCCTAAGGACCCCTCAGAGCCCTGGGGAGCCCCCCAGGAGAGGTAGGGCAAACTGTAAAATCTGTAGCGTAAAAAAAGCATATATACATGTTGGCGGAAAACATTCAATAAGACTAAACCAGTTAAGACCATTAGGAGACCATAAAAATAAAAAAATCAATGTCCCGACAAGCGGGCCAAGCTTCTCGGTTCCCAAAAACATCTCGAAGATCTACACTCTGAGAGGGAGTCCGAGGTTAGGCGAGTCTCGCCTGGTGGGGGAGAGTCAGTGGTAAACACCAAGATCTAGGCCACCTGACACTGGAGTCCAGGACCTCCCCAACCCATGCTCGAAAAGAAAAGGGAGAACATCCACATCCTGTATAAACACAATATAGTCACAATGTAGACACGGTATAAGCACTATAGTTTAACTATAGTAGTATGGCTAAGGCCTTGACAGGGACCTTGACTGTGTCTTACAGCAAATTATAATTCGATATGGTTAGCAAATATGAGGGTCTGAGCTCTATATATGAGTATACGGGGAATTAGCAGATCCTGAGCTCTATATATGACTATATGGGGAATTAGTGGATCCTGAGCTCTATATATGAGTATACGGGAATTAGAGGATCCTGAGCTCTATATATGAGTATATGGGGAATTAGGAGATCCTGAGCTCTATATATGAGTATACGGGGAATTAGAGGATCCTGAGCTCTATATATGAGTATACGGGGAATTAGAGGATCCTGAGCTCTATATATGAGTATACGGGGAATTAGAGGATCCTGAGCTCTATATATGAGTATACGGGGAATTAGAGGATCCTGAGCTCTATATATGAGTATACGGGGAATTAGCAGATCCTGAGCTCTATATATGAGTATACGGGAATTAGAGGATCCTGAGCTCTATATATGAGTATATGGGGAATTAGGAGATCCTGAGCTCTATATATGAGTATACGGGGAATTAGCAGATCCTGAGCTCTATATATGACTATATGGGGAATTAGTGGATCCTGAGCTCTATATATGACTATATGGGGAATTAGTGGATCCTGAGCTCTATATATGAGTATACGGGAATTAGAGGATCCTGAGCTCTATATATGAGTATATGGGGAATTAGGAGATCCTGAGCTCTATATATGAGTATACGGGGAATTAGAGGATCCTGAGCTCTATATATGAGTATACGGGGAATTAGAGGATCCTGAGCTCTATATATGAGTATACGGGGAATTAGAGGATCCTGAGCTCTATATATGAGTATACGGGAATTAGAGGATCCTGAGCTCTATATATGAGTATACGGGAATTAGCAGATCCTGAGCTCTATATATGAGTATACGGGAATTAGAGGATCCTGAGCTCTATATATGAGTATATGGGGAATTAGGAGATCCTGAGCTCTATATATGAGTATACGGGGAATTAGAGGATCCTGAGCTCTATATATGAGTATACGGGGATTAGAGGATCCTGAGCTCTATATATGAGTATACGGGGAATTAGAGGATCCTGAGCTCTATATATGAGTATACGGGAATTAGAGGATCCTGAGCTCTATATATGAGTATATGGGGAATTAGGAGATCCTGAGCTCTATATATGAGTATACGGGGAATTAGAGGATCCTGAGCTCTATATATGAGTATACGGGGAATTAGAGGATCCTGAGCTCTATATATGAGTATACAGGGAATTAGAGGATCCTGAGCTCTATATATGAGTATACGGGGAATTAGCAGATCCTGAGCTCTATATATGACTATATGGGGAATTAGTGGATCCTGAGCTCTATATATGACTATATGGGGAATTAGTGGATCCTGAGCTCTATATATGAGTATACGGGAATTAGAGGATCCTGAGCTCTATATATGAGTATATGGGGAATTAGGAGATCCTGAGCTCTATATATGAGTATACGGGGCATTAGAGGATCCTGAGCTCTATATATGAGTATACGGGGAATTAGAGGATCCTGAGCTCTATATATGAGTATACGGGGAATTAGAGGATCCTGAGCTCTATATATGAGTATACGGGGAATTAGAGGATCCTGAGCTCTATATATGAGTATACGGGGAATTAGCAGATCCTGAGCTCTATATATGAGTATACGGGAATTAGAGGATCCTGAGCTCTATATATGAGTATACGGGGAATTAGAGGATCCTGAGCTCTATATATGAGTATACGGGGAATTAGAGGATCCTGAGCTCTATATATGAGTATACGGGAATTAGAGGATCCTGAGCTCTATATATGAGTATATGGGGAATTAGGAGATCCTGAGCTCTATATATGAGTATACGGGGAATTAGAGGATCCTGAGCTCTATATATATGAGTATACGGGAATTAGTGGATCCTGAGCTCTATATATGAGTATACGGGGAATTAGAGGATCCTGAGCTCTATATATGAGTATACAGGGAATTAGCAGATCCTGAGCTCTATATATATGAGTATACGGGGAATTAGAGGATCCTGAGCTCTATATATGAGTATACGGGGAATTAGAGGATCCTGAGCTCTATATATGAGTATACGGGGAATTAGAGGATCCTGAGCTCTATATATGAGTATACGGGGAATTAGTGGATCCTGAGCTCTATATATGAGTATACGGGGAATTAGAGGATCCTGAGCTTTATATATGAGTATACGGGGAATTAGAGGATCCTGAGCTCTATATATGAGTATACATGGAATTAGTGGATCCTGAGCTCTATATATGAGTATACGGGGAATTAGAGGATCCTGAGCTCTATATATGAGTATACGGGGAATTAGCGGATCCTGAGCTCTTTCTATATTCATAAATAATATATCTATAAAGAGCTGCAGCCAGAACCAGAGTTATAAACACAAGAGACCCTCATAATAAATTCCCCTCTTCAGAATCCTGGAGAGGGGGGGGCACAGATGATTTCAAAGTTATTTCCGTCTTTCCCTAGGGGGAATTTGAGACCTTTCCTGTGCCAATCGTGGAATTAGTGGAGTCTCATCGGGCTGGAATGATGTTGTAGTCGTTAAACTAGTAAGACCCAAAGCTCGGAGGAAAGATTCAGAATCATGAAGGTCGTCAATTGAGTGTATCGCTCCTTGAGGAGAAACAGTAAGTTTAAAGGGAAAGCCCCATCGATAGCGAATGTCATGAGCGATCAATTGATCAGTGATTGGTTTAAATGAACATCGATTTTTGCAGGGCGGCTGGAGACAGGTCTACAAACAGTTTTGGTGTAATATTATCAATGGACGGAGAGTTTATTCTTGCCGCTGCAACTAAAGCCTCTTTAACTCCATAGTAGTGAAAACGGGCTATAATATCTCTGGGGCGACCTCCTGGTGCAGGTCGAGGGCGAAGTTCTCTGTGGACTCTGTCCAGGAGGCAGTGATATACAGGGGTATCCCTGTAGCTTAACAGTTAATGAGGTGGAGGATGGAATGTTTAGATGAGGCAGCAGGGCTACCAAAGATAAGAGCTGGCAGCTGAATGAGATAAAACACAGAGCTTAAAATACTTCTAATCTACCCCTGGTGATGTCCTTTGAATACATCCCACACAATACAATGATGTGAGTCGGTGACTGACCCATTCATTCCATTCTATGACCAAAGCCACACAGTGAGGAGTTTTTCAGTTTCATTAAGCAGGACTCACCTTTACCGGAGGTGCCTTGACGCGGCAGGTGAGCTTACACTTCATTGGCCATTCAAGTAAACCAAAACCTCTAATTGTGTTTTGTTTCACACGGTGTTATAGGGATAAGCGCAGATGACACTTTTTTTCTTGTTATGTTTTATACATGTTACTGGGCTGGATACATCTAGTTGAAGCAGCACCGGTGGGGATCAGACGCGACACCGGTTTTTCTGTATTATGCATATTTTGTTGTTCTCCAGCCAGATCGCTATTTCATTCCGTGGAATTATTTCTGGGAGGGAATACATGAAAGTTAGTGAAACAGAGAAACAAATACACAATAAACTCCTGAAGGGAGAATACTTTATGGCTGAGCTCCTCAGTATCGGGTGATGTTTCACAGTTTGGTGTTTGAGACAAACCTCTTCCTGAACACAAAGAACTACTAGCGTGGAGTTCAAAACACAGGAGACAATTCCCAACATTAAAGTGTCTCCAGCTCAGGTCACTAAACCCGTTCACTTACTGCTGGAGACAATATAATAGTCACAGAGTTAGTCTTTAGTGTTTGGAACTCTACTAGAGGGTTTGCTGTGGAGGATGGGTTTGCACAGACAGGAAGTTCCCTGGGAGAGAAGCCTTTGTTCATAGCAGAGAGCTCAGTGCTGAAAGGAGGATCCAGGCGGCAGGTCAGAGCTGCCTTTATGTCTCTTAATATACAAATATTAGGGGGAATTTGGGTTTAATAGATTTTACTGAACATCAATTAGGAAGATCCATAATAATGTCACCTGCAAAGCAAACACGTTGTAAAGCTGCTCTGTCTCTTGTGTTTATAACTCTGGTTCTGGCTGCAGCTCAGTATAGATATATTATTTATAAATATAGAAAGAGCTCAGGATCCTCTAATTCCCCGTATACTCATATATAGAGCTCAGGATCCTCTAATTCCCCGTATACTCATATATAGAGCTCAGGATCCTCTAATTCCCCGTATACTCATATATAGAGCTCAGGATCCACTAATTCCCCATATACTCCTATATAGAGCTGAGGATCCGCTAATTCCCCGTATACTCATATATAGAGCTCAGGATCCGCTAATTCCCCGTATACTCATATATAGAGCTCAGGATCCTCTAATTCCCGTATACTCATATATAGAGCTGAGGATCCGCTAATTCCCCGTATACTCATATATAGAGCTCAGGATCCTCTAATTCCCCGTATACTCATATATAGAGCTCAGGATCCTCTAATTCCCCGTATACTCATATATAGAGCTCAGGATCCGCTAATTCCCCGTATACTCATATATAGAGCTCAGGATCCGCTAATTCCCCGTATACTCATATATAGAGCTCAGGATCCTCTAATTCCCCGTATACTCATATATAGAGCTCAGGATCCTCTAATTCCCCGTATACTCATATATAGAGCTCAGGATCCTCTAATTCCCCGTATACTCATATATAGAGCTCAGGATCCTCTAATTCCCCGTATACTCATATATAGAGCTCGGGATCCGCTAATTCCCCGTATACTCCTATATAGAGCTGAGGATCCGCTAATTCCCCGTATACTCCTATATAGAGCACAGGATCCGCTAATTCCCCGTATACTCATATATAGAGCTCAGGATCCGCTAATTCCCCGTATACTCATATATAGAGCTCGGGATCCGCTAATTCCCCGTATACTCATATATAGAGCTCAGGATCCTCTAATTCATTGTATACTCATATATAGAGCTCAGGATCCTCTAATTCCCCGTATACTCATATATAGAGCTCAGGATCCTCTAATTCCCCGTATACTCATATATAGGGAATTAGGAATGAGCTGTTCGGTTCAATCTGGTAGATTCGAAAATACCGCGTTAATTTGCGCGCGCTGATTTTTTGGGTGCGCAAAAAAATTGCGCTGCGCTAGCGCATTTGCGCTAAGATTGTAGTAGGGGCCATGGGCTTTCAACTTCTGACAGTCGATGGATTCAACTGTCTCCCAAGTCATAGTAGGCCAACAACTATGCCTCCTCATCATCCGCTGTGGTCATTTTTTGCAGATAATGACTAGCCCGGATCACCTTGCAACCTTGGTAGCTGCTTGCAGTATCAGACTCCAGCCTGTCTGATATGGCCCGAATCTCGATGCGCAGAGCATGTGTCGCAGCGGCGTAGCGTGGGTTGTCAGCACCTGGGGCAAGGCAAGAATTGCGCGCCCCCCCAACCTGTGGATACGGTAACACACCCTGATTCCCTTCTACCAGTGGAGTATTGACCCCTCCCTTACCCCACAAACACATTTATTGCATATTAACAAAATACTGATATAATAAAAAATGAAACACACATGCCCCCCACGCTACGCCACTGCTACCAGTCACCCTGTCCCAGTATGCCCTAGTATAGTTCCACTCTCACACTATACCCAGTCACTCTCTCCCAGTACCCCCAGTCACTCTCTCCTTCTCTATCAGTACCCCCACTTTCTCCCAGTACCCCTAGTCAATCTCTCTATCCAAGTACCCCCAGTTACTCTCTACCCGTACCCCCAGTATCCCCTCACTGTGTGTAGGTTACGCTGCTCTGGTGTCACACAGTGTCACCTATTTGTGTGGAGTTGCTGTTGGCCTGGGGTGGCTGTCCAGGGGGCTTAGTGGAGACCGGATTTAAAATGTGCTGCAGGGCAAGCGCCTCCCTCCCTCCTTTCTGTTCAGTGGCTGCAGGGCTGCCAATGGCGGGGGGACTGGAACAGGGCTTCAAGGGGGCTGACAAGTGTGGTACAGGATGTTCGTTGGATAATGCTTCATTGCTTCATATGACTCATGTCAGCGTTAAAGAGGAGCCAGGACAGAATTTTCTGTCCTTGTCCTCCCTTCTGGACGCTGAGTGTTAAGTCACAGTCGGCACCGCAAAACTGGCGGCTGCCCATGCAAGGGCGTCTCACAGACATCAGTGTTGCTGATCCCTGCCGGAAAATATTTGTGGTTAAAATTTCTTTTTAAATTTTGCTCCCCCTAAGAAATTTGCGCCCGGGTCGACCGCCCCCGAGGCCCCCACGCTACGCCACTGCATGCGTGGCATATTGTTGCTCCTCATGGACCTTGAGGAATGCCTCTGTTTGGGCAATAATGATCTGTTGCATCAAAGCCTCAGTGCTCTTCTTCTGGACCTTAGCTATATTCATAGCACTCTCAGCTTGGGCTAGCACCAGCAGGGTTTCATGGCTTTAGCAGCTCTCCTATTAGCTTCTTGCTGAGCAGCAGTGGATTGCACCAGAGCCTTAACAACATCCTCCATGTTGCTTGTAGTTTTATGCTACCCATAGACTTAGTGTGGCACTGCCCGCATCCTCCACCATATGTAACAGATTTCCTTTTTCAACGTCTTCTAGGGCGCCAAAACACAGCAACAACGTGAAGTTCTTTTAAGATTTTTATTTTCCTGACAGCACAGCGCAGCAGTAGTGGTACACAGCAATTCAAACGGTTAGCTTTCCTTCATCTCTCTCTCCACAAGCTGAACACTCCTCTCTTTCACTTTATACCAGCTTCCCTTATATTCAGGCTGAGCAAACCTGAGAAGCCACACCTGTAAATCAGGCTCGCTGGGATTATGGTTCACCCTTCACTCCATTATCCCAACCCCAGGGGGCCAGACTACAACTCCCAGCATGCCCAGCTACAGTACAGACACGCCGATATAAATTTCCCTGGGGTTTTAAAAGTTCTCTTATGTATATTCCATTTATAACCATTCCTGGCTTCCTCTCACATCATACAGTAACAAAAGTCTACACACCCCTTTTAAAATATAAGGTTTCTGTGATGTAAAAAATAACACAAAGATAAATCAGAACATCTTCCACCTTTAATGTGACCAATAAACTGTACAACTCAATGAAAACCAAACTGAAATCTTTTAGGTGAAGAAAAAATAAATAGCTAAAATAAAATCTGGTTGGGGCGGCTATAATTTCCAATGCTTAATTAATCAATTTTTTGCATATTGGTACCTTGGAAAGGTATTTCTGTTTTCTGCCTTCTTTATGTCATTTGGCATCTCGTCATTTCCTGTAATATTTTCTGGTTTATCATGATATATATCTGTGTTCTTGACGAGTATTGGGAAAGATTCTTAATATCCCTTACTCTCATTTTTTCACTGTTTGTTCCTCCTTTCTTTTACACCTCTGAATATTCTTTCAGTGATCAAAACTAAACCACTAGGTTTGGTGCATAACTTCTAATTATTTTTGGGTAATTTTCATACAGTGAAAAGGTTCTTATTCTTTTGTGGTTGTTTGTAAATCATGATCATGATCTGTATTGTGTGTTCATATTTTTATTAAACCAAAATAAAGGTTATGTTTTAACATTCATTGCAATCAGGTAGAACTTTTGGTCTACCTGTTTTTCAGGTGAACTTATTTGTACAGTTTATTGGTCACATTAAAGGTGGGAAAAGTTCTGAAATGATTTCTTTGTCTCCTTTTTTACATCACAGAAACCTGATATTTTAACAGGGTATGAAGACTTTTCTGTCCACTGTGTGTGTATAATAATATATATATATTTTTCTTTTGATCTGATGCCCCAGCGGACCAATCTTGCCGGTGGTTGTTCACTGCAACATGTTGCCATCTATAGGGGCTTTTCAAAATACTGTTAGTGCATTCTGCCAGCCGCCCCGTGTCTGAGGTCTGAAATGCATGTATGTATCTATGCACACACAAACACATATGTACAGTGGCAAGAAAAAGTATGTGAACCCTTTGGGATTACGTGGAGTTTTGCATGAATTGGTCATAAAATGTGCTCTGATCTTCATCTTAGTCACAACAATTTGAAAAACACAGTCTGCTTAAAATAATACAACACAAACATTATATGTTTTCATGTGTTTATTGAACATGGCATGTAAACATTCACAGTGCAGAGTGGAAAAAGTATGTGAACCTTTGGACTTAATAACTGGTTGACCCTCCTTTGGCAGCAATAACCTCAACCAAACTTTTCCTGTAGTTGCAGATCAGACCTACACAACGATCTGGAGTAATTTTGGACCACTCCTCTTCACAAAACTTTCAGTGTAGCAATATTCTTGGGATGTCTGGTGTGAATCGCTCTCTTAAGGTCATGCCACAGCATTTCAATCGGGTTGAGGTCAGGACTCTGACTGGGCCACTCCAGAAGGCGTATTTTGTTTTGTTGAAGCAATTCTTTTGTTGAATTACTTGTATGCTTTGGGTCATTGTCCTGTTTCATCACCCATCCTCTGCCGAGCTTCAGTTGACAGACAGATGGTCTTACGTTTTCGTGCAAAATGTCTTGATAAACTCTGGAATTTATTTTTCCATCAATGACAACAATCCATCCAGGACCTGAGGCAGCAATGCAGCCCCAAACCATGATGCTCCCTCTGCCATGTTTTACAGTGGGGATGAGGTTTTGATGTTGGTGTGCTGTGCCTTTTTTTCTCCACAGATAGTGTTGTGTGTTTTTTCCAAACAACTCAATTTTGGTTTAATCTGTCCACAGAATATTTTGCCAGTAGTGCTGTAGAACATCCAGGTGCTCTTTTGCAAACTTCAAACGTGCTGCAATATTCTTTTTGGACAGCAATGGCTTCCTCCGTGGTGTCCTCCCATGTACTCCATTCTTGTTTAATGTTTTCCTTATTGTAGATGTGTCAACAAAAATGTTACCATGTGCCAGAGATTTCTGTAAGTCTTTAGCTGACACTCTAGGATTCTTCTTTACCTCATTAAGCATTCTGCGCTGTGCTCTTGCAGTCATCTTTACAGGACGACCACGCCTAGGGAGAGTAGCAACAGTGCTGAACTTTCTCCATTTGTAGACAGTCTGTCTTACCGTGGACACATGAACATCAAGGCTTTTGGAGATACTTTTGTAACCCTTTCCAGCTTCGTGCAAGTCAACAATTCTTGATCGTAGGTCTTCTGAGAGCTCTTTTCTGCGAGGCATGGTTCACATCAGGCGGTGCTTCTTGAAACCAGTAAACCCAAAACTGGTGTGTGTTTTTAAAGGGCAGGACAGCTTTCAGCAACACATGCGGAATATGCTGGCGCTTTATAAATAATGAATAATAATAATAATAACACATCCAATAATATCACAGTGATTGGACTCAAGGTTGGCTCACTTCTGGCTCCAATTAGCTCTTGGAGAAGTCATTAGGCTAGGGGTTCACATACTTTTTCCACCCTGCGCTGTGAATGTTTACATGTTATGTTCAATAAAAACATGAAAACATATAATGTTTGTGTTCTATTATTTTAAGCAGACTGTTTTTCAAATTGTTGTGACTTAGATGAAGATCAGAGCACATTTTATGACCAATTCGTGCAAAATTCCACGTAATCCCAAAGGGTTCACATACTTTTTCTTGCCACTGTATCTGTGGTCTCATGTTCCTGGGTATACATGAATCTGAAGTCTGATGTGCTTGGTTATACAAGTATCTGAGGTCTGACGTGCCTGGGTATACAAGTATCTGAGGTCTGATGTGCCTGGGTATACAAATATCTGAGGTCTGGTGTGTGGCAGGGTTTCCAGTGGGTAAATGCTGTGTCTGTCCACACATTTCAATATTATCACAAATTGGAAAGGCTCTCAGAAAAATCCTAAATTATTCATTGGAAAGCGGTCACATGATCTTAAATAAATGTATCGGTACACGTACTGTCTTAAAGAAAATGGTATCGGTGTATCTTTAGTTGTTGAAAGTAAAGCTTTGTTATTCTGAAGAAAAACCTAGCTCCTAACTTTTGTAGCCGGCTCCTAGCTTTACAGCAAATTTGTCAAGCTCTGAAATAAAACCAACACACACACACGCCATATTTTTCTGTGTATAAGATGCCCCCATGTATAAGACGACCCCTACTTTTCTAATCCAGCAGTAAGAAATCAATATTTTAAACATAAAACAAAACACATTTAGCTTAAATTTTGCAGAATAAGACCTTTCTTTATTTTTTTATTTTCTTCCAATTTCATGTGAGACTGATCAAAATACCGATGTTGTTAGTCATCAACATTCACATCTGCACAATGCCTACACACTACTGTCTTCAACAGGATGCTTTCAGAGTTGCAAGTGGTTTATTCATCATCAGATGTCTATGACGTCGGTTACCGAAGGCTCGTGATTGGAGGAAGCCTATTTGTAGCGGGAAGGCATCGGTAGTTTTGAACCTTGCACCCAGGCACATCAGACCTCAGATACATGTACAGTCATGGCCGAAATTGTTGGCACCCCAGACATTTTTCCAGAAAATCAAGTATTTATCACAGAAAAGTATTGCAGTAACACATGTTTTCCTGTACACATGTTTATTGGGTGTTTTGGGACAAAACAGAAAAAGGGAGGAAAAAAAGCAAATTGGACATAATGTCACACAAAACTCCAAAAATGGGCTGGACAAAATTCTTGGCACCCTTTCAAAATTGTGGATAAATAAGATTGTTTCAAGCATATGATGCTCCTGTAAACTCATCTGGGGCAAGTAACAGGTGTGGGCAATATAAAAATCACACCTGAAAGCAGATAAAAAGGAGAGACGTTCACTTAGTCTTTGCATTGTGTGTCAGTGTGTGCCACACTAAGCACGGACAACAGAAAGAGGATAAGAGAAGTGTCTGAGGACTTGAGAACCAAAATTGTGGAAAAATATCAACAATCTCAAGGTTACAAGTCCATCTCCAGAGATCTAGATTTGCCTTTGTCCACAGTGCGCAACTTTATCAAGAAGTTTGCAACCCATGGCACTGTAGCTAATCTCTCTGCACGTGGACGGAAGCGAAAAATTTATGAAAGGTTGCAACGCAGGATAGTCCGGATGGTGGATAAGCAGTCCCAAACAAGTTCCAAAGAAATTCAAGCTGTCCTGCAGACTCAGGGAGCATCAGTGTCAGCGCGAACTATCCGTCGACATTTAAATGAAATGAAACGCTATGGCAGGAGACCCAGGAGGACCCCTCTGCTGACACAGAGACATAAAAAAGCAAGACTACAGTTTGCCAAAATGTACTTGAGTAAGACAAAATCCTTCTGGGAAAACATCTTGTGGACAGATGAGACCAAGATAGAGCTTTTTGGTAAAGCACCTCATTCTACTGTTTACCGAAAACGGAATGAGGCCTACAAAGAAAAGAACACAGTACCTACAGTGAAATATGGTGGAGGTTCAATGATGTTTTGGGGTTGTTTTGCTGCCTCTGGCACTGGGTGCCTTGAATGTGTGCAAGGCATCATGAAATCTGAGGATTACCAAAGGATTTTGGGTCACACTGTAGAGCCCAGTGTCAGAAAGCTGGGTTTGCGTCTGAGATCTTGGGTCTTCCAGCAGGACAATGACCCCAAACATAGGTCAAAAAGCACCCAGAAATGGATGGCAACAAAGCGCTGGAGAGTTCTGAAGTGGCCAGCAATGAGTCCAGATCTAAATCCCATTGAACACCTGTGGAGAGATCTTAAAATTGCTGTTGGGAAAAGGCGCCCTTCCAATAAGAGAGACCTGGAGCAGTTTGCAAAGGAAGAGTGGTCCAAAATTCCGGGTGAGATGTGTAAGAAGCTTATTGATGGTTATAGGAGGCGACTGATTTCAGTTATTTTTTCCAAAGGATGTGCAACCAAATATTAAATTAAGGGTGCCAAGAATTTTGTCCAGCCCATTTTTGGCGTTTTGTGTGACATTATGTCCAATTTGCTTTTTTTCCTCCCTTTTTCTGTTTTGTTCCAATACACACAAAGGGAATAAACATGTGTATAGCAAAACATGTGTTACTGCAATACTTTTCTGTGAGAAATACTTGATTCTCTGGAAAAATGTCTGGGGTGCCAACAATTTCGGCCATGACTGTATACCTAGGCACAGCAGACTTCAGATACGTGTATACCCAGGCACACCAGACCTCAGATATGTGTATACCCAGGCACATCAGACCTCAGATATGTGTATACCCAGGCACAACAGACCTCAGATACATGTATGCCCAGGCACACCAGACCTCAGTCACAAACACAGGGTAGCTGGTAGAATGCAGTAACAGCATCTGGCCAGGCCCCTCCGGCTGGTGCTGTGCTGCAGCGAACCGCCACCGGCAAAGGTTGTAAGGCAGCCACTTGCTGGGTCCTCCAGCTGTGCTTTCATGAGATTTTGGAGATTGCGAGGTCTGCAAGCTCTCACAACCCATTGATGTGCAATTTTTTAAACAATTGGTGGCCCATCAGACTAAAGTGGTAACCCGATATACTTGTCCCTCATGACAATCTACTTGCACTGAAAAAAAAATAGTTTCTACAAAACATAATTTAAAAGGTCATAGAAAAGAAACAACACATTAACGTAATCAACAAACACAAGTAAATATTGTGTTTTCTTAAATACTTATTCAGATGAGTTTACTTACACTTGTGCATCCCATACAGCAATAAAACTGACACTCATACACACCACACATTAATGTATCATAGAGCTCCACAGCAATATAACTCACTGTAGTGTGCGACTTGTATGGTGTATCACAGAACTCAACAGCACTGTAAAGTGCGGTGTCTATGTTGCTCTCCCATACATTCCCCTCTTATCATCTGGGGACTTTCCTTTCAGTTTTGTAGAGGACATTAGTTGCTCTCATATTTCTTTTGGTAACAGGGCATGATGTGTGAATGTGTGATGCTCAGGGTCAGGCAGGCTCTGAATCTCCTGCTAGATCCAATCTGCTCGGAGCTGATCTGTGCCCCCCCCCCACTCAGGAGCCAGGACAACATTTCTAGTAGCCATGGCGGCCTGGCACCCGGGTTTTGCCGAGCCCTGGTTTATGTAAACATACATATATATGTATTTATGGATGTATATTTGCATGTGTTGTGTATATACTCAGGGGTCAAGTTCTGGGGGAAAAAGTGAGGGAACTTATGACGGAATGGGATGTTGTCCGCCTGTGGGTGTGCTCTATCTGCGTGCCCCCGGCGCTTACCGCTGGCCCGACTACCGAGTGATGCGGCACTCGGCGTCTCGTGCGGCCTGGAGTGACCCTGGGGAAGGGTTAGCGGGCGGTGGAGGGGACCCCTGCGTGGAACCAGCCCGACCACTGAGCCACACGGGACTCAGCGTCTCGAGCGGCTGGTTCACTGACCTTATGGATGGGGAAGACGACTGCGAAACGGCCGGCCGATTATGGAGATCGGATCCGCTGCGGAGAAATATTCGGATCTTTGCGGGAAACGTTTCGGATCTGGGTGCGGATGAATCTTCGGATCGGATTGCGGGGATCGCTACGGATCTTACCGGAAGCGGCTGACTGTTCGGATCTTATTCCGACCCCTGGATATACCGAAGCGCGGTACGCGGCCGCGCCGTTCGGATCTGATCCCGGTCGGATGTACCCGGACTCGATGCCTTCACGCTGCGCCTCTGTCCTGATGCTCGATGCAGGCACAGGGCGCTCGATTCGGTTCGGATCGTTGCTGGACACCGCACCCTGAGACCGCGGGGGATACTCAGAGAAAATATGCGGCGGAGAAATAAAGACATCAGACGAGGCTGAATGCACTGGAAAATCTGGCTTTATTATTCACAGCACCTCCATTTATCAACTCTACACAAATTATGAATACAATGGGAATCCCTGCCCGCCCTCACAGGACCCATTGGTCCTTACGGATCGGGGAGTCGCCGATTCGAACCGGATGGTCCGAATCGGCCATTTTACGATTCGAACCGGATGGTCCGAATCGGCCATTTTCCGATTCGAATTCTAAACGGGACCACGAGGTGATCGGAAAATGGCGGCGGGCAAGGCAGACAAAGGGAAAATACATTTCACAATAACCAACGGGGAACACTTTATTACACCACACACAATCCACATCTAAATAAAAAGTACTTTAACTCTGTGCGTGCCACCGCACCTAGGTGTTCATGGCCATATCATTGTCCTTGTACACCGCCCCTGGCTGAGGGTGTTGAGCCATTCCGTGACAGAACTCATCCAAGTTTCCACTACCCCACCACCTGAAAAAAATGTATAGGCTCGTCTGTGTATGTAATGTGTCTTACATGTCTTCTGTTCCCAGAATGCCAAACTGCACCGAAATGTCAGTGATTCAGTTCCATAGGTTTAGGCTGGCCGTCCACTGGCACCGTATTTGGGTGACTGGCTGTGTATCAACAGGAGCTGGATAGACTATTGGTTCAGGTTGGGGTATCAGAGCAGCAGTTCACTCTCTGAAGGTTTGAGCTTAATGATCCAGTAATGATCAGATTTGGACGTAGCCTTTTATTCAGTGTGGATGTGTCACGCAGTGGCGTCACTAGGGTTGGTGTCACCCGGTGCGGTAACTTATGGTGTCACCCCTCCCCCCGAGTTTTACGGATTATTTTTAACTACTCTTACTCATAAATCAATACTCCCATATAACACTGAATGCTCATGCACAGCGCACATTACTGTGAGGTTTATTGCTGTGGAGCTCTCTCATATGCTCACACACAAATTTTGGTGAACTGCCAGCAAGTACAGTGCCTGTTCAAAGGCAGTGAAAGTGAAGGCACACATGGATACAGTTGTGTTCAAAATTATTCAACCCCCAATGCTGTAAAGGGTTTTAGGGAATTTAGTGTACATTTGTAATTGTATTCAGAATGAAATCCTACAAGGACTTTTTAAAGAACCATATGCAACTAAAATGACATCAATTGGTTTTGTAATACAGTAGTAAATGTTTCTTTTGTGAATTCTTCATTGACACAATTATTCAACCCCTTAAAGACTACCACTCTGAAGAACAGAGGTTCATTCAAGTGTTTTCAATCAGGTATTGAAAACACCTGTGGATGTCACGGAGCAGCAATAAAGCATAATAAGCACCAATTAGGCAGCTTTAAAATGACTGTGATACTCAGCTCCTTCTAGACATTTACTGGTGTGGTTACAAACATGGTGAAGTCAAGAGAATGGTCCAGGAAGACAAGAGAAGAGGTGATTACTCTTCACAGTAAGTGCAATGGCTATAAGAAGATTGCAAAGATGTTAAACATACCAAGAGAGACCATAGGAAGCATCATTCGCAAATTCAAGGCAAAGGGCACTGTTGAAACGCTACCTGGTCGTGGCAGAAAGAATATGCTGACTTCGACTGCTGTGCGCTACCTGAAGCGTAGAGTGGAGAAAAGTCCCCGTGTGACTGCTGAGGAACTGAGAAAAGATCTGTCAGATGTGGCTACTGAAGTTTCAGCTCAGACAATACGGCGCACACTGCGTAATGAAGGCCTCCATGCCAGAACTCCCAGGCGCACCCCCTTGCTGTCTCCAAAGAATAAGAAGAGTCGACTGCAGTATGCCAAAAGTCATGTGGACAAACCACAGAAGTTTTGGGATAGTGTTCTGTGGACTGATGAAACAAAATTAGAACTGTTTGGGCCCATGGATCAACGCTATGTTTGGAGGAGGAAGAACAAGGCTTATGAAGAAAAGAACACCTTGCCTACTGTGAAGCATGGCGGGGGTCAATCATGCTTTGGGGCTGTTTTTGCTTCTGCAGGTACAGGGAAGCTTCAGCGTGTGCATGGTACCATGAATTCTCTTCAGTACCAGGAGATATTGGATGACAATGTGATGCAGTCGGTCACAAACCTGAGGCTTGGGAGACGTTGGACCTTTCAACAGGACAATGATCCCAAGCATACCTCCAAGTCCACTAGAGCATGGTTGCAGATTAAAGGCTGGAACATTTTGGAGTGGCCATCGCAGTCACCTGACTTAAATCCGATTGAGAACCTCTGGTGGGACTTAAAGAAAGCAGTTGCAGTGCGCAAGCCTAAGAATGGGACTGAACTGGAGGCTTTTGCCCATGACGAATGGGCGAAGATACCTGTAGATCGTTGCAAGACACTTGTGTCAAGCTATGCTTCACGTTTAAAAGCTAAGTACTAAGATTGAATGTCACTTGGGGGTTGAATAAAACTGATAATGATGTGAGCACAGAAAAGACATTTGTGGTTATTTCATTATAAATGTTATGTTATATTTGTCTGACCTACACGTGCCTCTTTGATTTAATTGTAAGCAAGATGACTGAATGATCAAAATCAATGTCAAACTGGCCAAAACACTCAATTTCAGAGGGGGTTGAATAATTTTGAACACAACTGTATATATTGCCCCCAGCAGCTCTGGATATATTACCCCCAGCTCACATATGGATATATTGCCCCAGCTCACAATTATATATTTCCCCCATCAGCTCACCCATGGATATATATTGCCCCCAGCAGCTCAAACATTGATATATATTGCGCCCAGTAGCTCAAACATGGATATATATTGCCCCAGAAGCTCACACATTGATATGTATTGCCCCAGCTCACACATGGATATATAGTGCCCCAGCTCAAACATGGATATATATTGCCCCAGCTCACACATGGATTTATAGTGCCCCAGCTCACACATGGATGTATATTACCCCTGCTCACACATGGATGTATATTGCCCCTGTTCACACATGGATGTATATTGCCCCTGCTCACACATGGATATATAGTGCCCAGCTCACACATGGATGTATAGTTCCCAGCTCACACATGGATTTATATTGCCCAGCTCACACATGGATATACTGCAATTTGCCCCAGCTCACACATGGATGTATAGTGCCCAGCTCACACATGGATTTATATTGCCCAGCTCACACATGGATTTATATTGCCCAGCTCACACATGGATATATTGCAATTTGCCCCAGCAGCTCACCCAATTCAGGACTCGAGTCGGGAGGCAGGTGCAGCCAAAAGAAAATGCGCTGGTGAGCTGTAGGGTGGGCTGCCACTGATGACCCACTCGGCAGAGACGTCAGCCCATCGGACAGCCGCCGTGCCGCTCCCTCTGGCGTGTGGCGTCAGAGGGGGTGGGATTAGCCGCCAACACCCACCCTTAGGGTGACACCGTCGACTTTGTTTTTGAACCGTTTTTGGTCCAAAGTTAGTAACCTGCAGTGCGGCCCCGGCGGCCAGTTCAAAAACAAAGTCGACAGTGTCACCCTAAGTGCGGGTGTCACCTGGTGCAGACCGCACCCCCCATCCCCACCTAGCGATGCTAGTGGTGTCACGTGTTAGAGAACTAACAACTCGTGTATTCACAAAATGCTGAGTTGCAGCAAAATGCCCTGATTTTCAGTGTTTCAATTTGACAGGTTTACACCGGCGAATCCCATAGGTTTTAAAGTAATAAATGGAATATCTTTTTGATTTTTTTTTAAGGCAATTTTTTTTTAACCAGACTTTTTATTTTTAAACACACCTTTTTATTACGTTTTAAAGGACCTTTTTTATTATTTAGACACATTTTTTACTGCATTTTTATTGCTTCAACCTCCTATCTTAATTCAGTTTGGTCGAATTCAACGAGGTCAATTCGGTGCTTTTCACCGACGTCTGATAACTTCTTCGGTGACTCTTTTTTGGCATAATACAGTGAACATACGGTGAATAGTGAATGCAGTGTATTTTCGTTGGCATGGAATGAAATTGAAATGGGTTGAAATGAAAAGCTCTTGTGTTTAACCCTCTGTGTTTTGTTGTTTTATATTTTGCAGATATAAAGAGACATTAATCTGGTCCTGTTTATAGAAAAGTATTTTGTTCCTGTGGAATTTATCATTAATAACCAAAAAAGGTATTTTGTGCAGCGTTATCTGATTTATATTGAATAGATACGGATTGTCAGACCGGGTGATGTTACATATTAAATATATCCTGATTTTATTCATCCAACTTTATACTATTTGCTAAATCAGAGCAACCTCTCGAGACAGAGAATTCACCTGGTGTAGGTTAAAACCTCATTTCTATATGTGCAAGACCATTTGAACCTTTTAGTATGGGGATAGGGCTTCAAGAAATGTTTAGTTTTAATCATAAAGAAATCCTGGAAACCCATGCCAGCATAAAGGGAGGTTTGACATGGCAGAGTTTGGTTTGGTGACAGAGTAAATTATTGTATCCACCCCAGGAGTCAGAAAAAGTCCTAAAATGTCTGCAGACATTGTTTTTGAAGAACCAGTGCCATATGTTGAGGAAAACATCATGAAGCCTCTGCCAGAAGTGCAAGAAGAAATAATGATCAAAGATGACGCTGTGCAGTCCACAGAAAATCCAAAAGAACTGGAGAATCCAGGACTGTCATATGGAACCTTTCCGTGCCCTAACAGTGAGATAGGTTTACGCACAAATGAAAGTCTTGGTAAACACAGGAGAGTTCATGTAGGAGAGAGGCCGTTCGCATGTTCTGAATGTGGGAAATATTTTAAAACAAATGGTGATCTTACTAGACATGAGAAAATTCATTCAGGAGAGAAGCCGTTTGCATGTTCTGAATGTGGGAAATGTTTTAGAGCAAAGAGTAAGCTTACTGTACATGAGAGAATTCATACAGGAGAGAAGCCGTTTGCATGTTCTGAATGTGAGAAATGTTTTAAAACAAATGGTGAGCTTACTGTACATAAGATAATTCATTCAGAAGAGAGGCCATTTGCATGTTCTGAATGTTGGAAATGTTTTAGATCAAAGAGTGCGCTTACTGTACATGAGAGAATTCATACAGGAGAGAAGCCGTTTGCATGTTCTGAATGTGGGAAATGTTTTAAAACAAATGCTGAGCTTACTAAACATAAGAGAATTCATTCAGAAGAGAGGCCGTTTGCATGTTCTGAATGTGGGAAATGTGTTAAAACAAATGCTGAGCTTACTAAACATAAGACGATTCATACAGGAGTAAAGGCGTTTGCATGTTCTGAATGTGGAAAATGTTTTATCATAAAGAGTAAGCTTGCTGAACATGAGAGAATTCATACAGGAGAGAAGCCGTTTGCCTGTTCTGAATGTGGGAAATGTTTTAGATCAAATACTTATCTTACTGAACATGAGAGAATTCATACAGGAGAGAAGCCATTTGCATGTTCCGAATGTGAGAAATGTTTTAGAACAAAGGGTAATCTTGCCGTACATGAGAGAATTCATACAGGCAAGAAGCCGTTTGTATGTTCTGAATGTGAGAAATGTTTTAGATCAAAGACTCATCTTACTTTACATGAGAGAATTCATACAGGAGAGAAGCCGTTTGCTTGTTCTGAATGTGGGAAATGTTTTAGAACAAAGAGTGAACTTACTAAACATGAGAGGATTCATACAGGAGATAAGGCATTTGCTTGTTCTGAATGTGGGAAATGTTTTAGAAGAAAGGAGGAGCTTACTCTACATGAGAAAAATCATACAGGAGAGAAACCATTTGCATGTTCTGAATGTGCAAAATGTTTTAGAAGGAAGGGTGAGCTTACTCTACATGAGAAAAATCATACAGGAGAGAAGGCATTTGCATGTTGTGAATGTGGGAAATGTTTTACAACAAAGAGTCGTCTTACAGTACATGAGAGAGTTCATACAGGAGAGAATCCATTTGGATGTTTTGAATGTGGGAAATGTTTTAGAACAAAAAGTGTGCTTACTATACATGAGAGGATTCATACAGGAGAGAATCCATATGCATGTTCTGATTGTAGGAAATGTTTTAGAGCACAGAGTGAGCTTACTATACATGAGAGAATTCATAAAGGAGAGAAGCTGTTTGCATGTTCTGAATGTGATAAATGTTTTACAAAAAGGAGTATGCTTACTGTACATGAGAGAATTCATACAGGAGAGAAGCCATTTGCATGTTCTGAATGTGAGAAATGTTTTAAAACAAAGGGTAATCTTACTGTACATGAGAGAATTCATACAGGAGAGAAGCCGTTTGCATGTTCTGAATGTGGAAAATGTTTTGGATCAATTACTCGTCTTACTCAACATGAGATGATTCATACAGGGCAGAAGCCATTTGCATGTTCTGAATGTGAGAAATGTTTTAGATTAAAGGGTAATCTTACTGTACATGAGAGAATTCATACAGGAGAGAAGCCGTTTGCTTGTTCTGAATGTGAGAAATGTTTTAGAACAAAGAGTGAACTTACCGCACACGAGAGAAATCATACAGGAGAGAAGCCGTTTGCATGTTCTGAATGTGGGAAATGTTTTAGATCAAATACTTATCTTACTGAACATGAGAGAATTCATACAGGAGAGAAGCCATTTGCATGTTCTGAATGTGAGAAATGTTTTAGATTAAAGGGTAATCTTACTGAACACGAGAGAATTCATACAGGAGAGAAGCCGTTTGCTTGTTCTGAATGTGAGAAATGTTTTAGATCAAAGACTCATCTTACTGAACATGAGAGAATTCATACAGGAGAGAAGCCGTTTGCTTGTTCTGATTGTGGGAAATGTTTTAGAACAAAGTGTAAACATACTGCACATAAGAGGACTCACAGAGCAGTGTAGCCATTCATTTTAAAACCGTTCTGAGAAATGTTTCAGTTCAAAGGGGGAGCTTACTGTACATGAGATAATTCATACAGGAGAGAAGCCATATGCATGTTCTGAATGTGAGAAATGTTTTAGAGCAAAGGGTGAGCTTACTGTACATGAAAGAATTCAAATAGGAGAACTGTTTGTATGTTCTGAATGTGGGAAATGTTTTAAAACAAAGGGTGACCTTTCTCGATGTGTGAATTCACACAGGAAAGAAGCTGTTTGCATGTTCTGAATGTGGGAAATGTTTTGGAAGAATGGGTACCCTTACTGTACATGAGAGGACTCACAGAGCAGTGTAGCCGCTCATTTTAAATCCGTTCGCATGATAAAATAGTTTTTCTGTACAATATCGTTTATATGAGAGAGAAGCTGTTTGGTCTTATTGGTGGAAGATGTTTTAGAGCAATAGATGGGGTTACATTACATGATATACATGAGAGCATTCATACAGGAGACAAAGTAGTAGAGATGTGTATATTTAAGCTTATCTTAGGGGATCATTTAGGAGAGAAACCCTTTGCGTGTCCCGAATGTGGGAAAGGCAGCTCCTAAGAGCCGCACAAGAATACACACAGCTGATGAGCAGTTTGTGTGTCCCGAGAGGGTGAAATGTTTCAGAACCAATGGTGGACATTATCTTCATGTGAGGTCATACATGTGCTGAATGTGGGAGATGACTTTGTAGAATGTCAATACGTTTTAAACTTTAATGAACACGCCCTGACAAGAAACGACATGCAAAATCATTTACCTACAGTTGTGCTGATAAGTTTCCAACCCCTGGCAGAATTTCTGATTTCTTGGCCATTATTCAGGGAATATGAATGATAACACAGTTCCATTTCTCTCACTCATGGTTAGTGTTTGGCTGAAGACATTTATTATTATCAATAAAGTGTGTTTAAATCATAATGACAACAGAAACTACCCAAATGACCCTGATCAAAAGTGTACACACCTCAGCTCTTAATAGCATGTATTGCCCTCTTAAACATCAATGACAGCTTTTGTGGTATTTGTGGCTGAGGCTCTTTAGCTTCTCAGATGGTAAAGCTGCCCATTCTTCTTGGCAAAAAGCCTCCAGTTCCTGTAAATTCTCGGGCTGTCTTGCATGAACTGCATTTTTGAGATCTCCCCAGAGTGGCTCAATGATATTGAGGTCAGGAGACTGAGATGGCCTCTCCAGAACCTTCACTTTATGCTGCTGTAGCCAATGACAGCTCGACTTGGCCTTGTGTTTTGGATTATTGTCATGTTGGATTGTCCAAGTACGTCCCATGCGCAGCTTCTGGGCTGATGAATGCAAATTTTCCTCCAGTATTTTTTGATAACATACCGCATTCCTCCTGCCATCAATTTTGACCAAATTTCCTGTGCCTTTGTAGCTCACACATCCCCAAAACATCAGTAATCCACCTCCGTGTTTCACTGTAGGAATGGTGTACCTTACATCATAGGCCTTGTTGACTCCCCTCCAAATGTAGCGTTTATGGTTGTGACCAAAAAGTTCAGTTTTGGTCTCCTCACTCCAAACAACTTTGTGCCAGAAGGTTTGAGGCTTCTCTCTGTGCTGTTTGGCGTATTGTAAGCGGGATACTTTGTGGCATTTGCAAAGTAATGGCTTTCTTCTGGCGACTCGACCATGCAGCCCATCTTTCTTCAAGCTCCTCCTTATTATGCATCTTGAAACAGCCACACCACATGTTTTCAGAGAGTCCTGTATTTCACCTGAATTTATTTGTGGGTTATTCTTTGCATCCTGAACAATTTTCCTGGCAGTTGTGGCTGAAATTTTAGTTGGTCTACCTGACCGTGGTTTGGTTTCAAAAGAACCCCTCATTTTCCTCTTAATTAGAGTTTGAACACTGCTGATTGGCTTTCTCAATTCCTTGGATATCTTTGTATATCCATTTCCTGTTTTATACAGTTCAGCTACCTTTTCCCACAGATCCTTTGGCAATGCTTTTGCTTTCCCCAGGACTCAGAATCCAGAAACGTCAGTGCAGCACTGGATGAAAGCTGCAAGGGTCTGTCAAGAGTCCAGAAACTCATTGACCTTTTATACACACACTTATTACAAGCAAACAGATCACAGGTGAGGATGGTTCCCTTTACTAGCCATTCAAACCTGTTTGTGTCAACTTGTGTGCATGTTATGAGGCTAAAATCACCAGGGTATGTAAACTTATGATCAGGGTCATTTGGGTTGTTTCTGTTGTCATTATGATTTAAAAAAAAGAGTTAACACACTTGATTGATAATAAATAGCTTCAGCCAAACAATAACCATGAGTGAAAGAAATGTTTTTGTGTTCCATCCTGAAGAGTTTCTACTGACTGAAAAATAAATGTATACAGGCGTATAATGTCATTTTTTTAAGTCCACGATTATGAACGATACAACTGAGAGAGAAAACTCATTGTGACATGTGTCACATTGGACTTGGGGTACATGGGCCTGGAAATGTATTTGGGAGGTGCAGGCCTCATGTTCTATATTATTTCCCTGCCCTCTCTTATGTTTAAATCATCTTGTTCCTGTAAGGGGGTGCAGGGCGTGTGTGTAATCTGTGTTATGTATGAATAAAGTTATTGTCTATTGTTATGGTCCATGTGTATCTTTTTATCTGCTGTATTTTTGAATAGTTTTGTTAATATGCTTTGTTATGCAAACACTGCCCCATTATTTGCTGTTTTAGACTATATTCTTGTTTACCATCCACGGCTGTCATTGTCCTGTCTGGTCTAGGAATGTTGAGCAAATGTTTATCGGTCCTAGTCTAATTATGTCCCAAATGCCATGAAGCAGAAGGAGCATTAACATCAGAAACCCTCACAACATTTTCTGGGGGAGGTTTTGTATATGTAAATAACTCATGTTTGACCGCATAAATATCTGTGCCTGTCCCTATTAAAACCAGTTCCATTTTGACATTGAAAACCTCCAGATCTATAGCCTCCTCTTATTTCTGGGGGATGCTAGCAGGTAAACTACTTGTCCCAGTCCTTAAGCTTCGTCTAACGTACTGGAGGAAGGCACAATAGTTTGCTGGGGAGAATACTGGGGTCCGTCAAGGAAGCGGTCTTGACAGATGTGACCCAGTCGGGCTACTGAGATCTGTTACACTCATTAAACCTAACATGGGAGTTTCCTTTTCTTAAAGGGACATTCTACACACCCCGACCACTTCAGCTTTTAAAAGGGGTCAGATTGCATGGAGCACCCCCTCCCTTTCTCCCACCTCCTTCCAGCCCCGTTTGCCCCCTATTCTTGAGTGAAGCAGAATGGTTTCCTCTGCCCGAAAAGGCAGCCAAGGACCACTCAGAGACCAATGATGTCTGCACCGTCTCTCCCCATGTACTCCTTGTGTCTCTGTCTCTTGCTTTAAATGGACACTCTACACACCCTGACCATTTCAGCTTTATGAAGTGGTCAGGCTGCATTGAGTGCCCCCCATCTTCCTGTCCTTCTTTCCTGTCCCATCTTTCCGAAATCACTGTTTGAAGTAGAGGAGTTTCCGTTGCCCACACAAGCATCACCAGGCAGGCAGGATTTGAATATCCTGCCCTCCATTCCCAAATCGGTTACTTATGATATCGGCACGCTCTACCTGCTGACATCATAATAATAACAAGCATTGTGGGAGATGGAGCTGATGGGTTGGTTCTGCGCGTACGCGCTCTGCATCAATCTGTCATTCTGTGCAGGTGCTAGGGAAATTGTGTACAATAGTGCATCATTTCCGACTGATATGCAATCTGTGCCGTGTACACAACGTACATATGCAAATTGCGTAAAAAAGCTGGAGGGACTTCTGTGTTTCGGTAGCCCTGAGCTGAAGGGGAGGAGCTACGCACTGAGGGAGAAAATGTATTTTGACCCAAATTTTAAAAAAAAGATTGGGCTCAATCTCGGCACATCAGCCTAATTATTTAAGGGAAAAGGGGTATATTTTACATTTAAAGGCACAGCACCGCATACATACACTGTAACTGTAACTAGATTAAGTGTGCATTATAAATAAAAACACATTACAAAACACATTATATAACACATTATAAGACACACACTGCAGGTTTTTCTCTTTGCTTGTAGTAATCGCATGTAAAAAGGAAAAGTAACATTTGTTTTTTTATTACCGGTTTCCATTTTGTATACTTTTCCCATGATGCAGCATTCGCCAAAATGTTATGGTGAGTTTTACTTTGTGGCTGTGCTTTATTTTATACAGTATTTAACAGTTAATGAGGTGGCAGAGGGATTGCTTAGATTAGGCAGCAGGGGGTGTATTGTGATCTCCAAGCTACCCAATATAAGAGCTGGCAGCTGAATGAGATAAGACAGGGAACTTAAAAGCCTTCTGCGACGGAACCTACCATCACTGGGGCATCTGGAGGGTGCCGGGGGCTAGCCTTCTGCCCAGAGACTATGACCCGTGAAAGAGACTATTGGGGGAACTGTTGAACCTTTTAAATATATTTGTTTTTTCACTGTTTTAAACATTCCCCAGCTAACTAAAGACTACTGATGTCTGTGTGTTGTTCCCTTGTGTATTTATTGTGGAGTCTCCTGTTCTGTATATGGTGTACATTCCCTCTATTATCTATCCTATCTCTGTATTAGTATCTGCTCTCTCTATTTGTACATTCTGCTTTCTCCCTTCCCCGTTCTCCTCCCAGGAAATCCCATTGTCCCTTGTTTGAAGGACCTGTGCAGTTATTTTATCTGTTTGGTTGTATGCAAAGGGGGTTGGTCCTTGACTGTATCTGTGTGTCTTTGTTAATAAACTAGCATTCTGCTGTTTGATTTCCAACGGTGAGCCTCATTCTTTAAAACTGCAGTTAAAGTTTTGGGGAGCTGTTAGGAAAGATTGCTCTGGGGACTGTTACTGGCAGAGAGTCTGCGGACGGAGGCACCAAGTTAGGGTACAGTCGCTCTGTCACACCTTTTAATATACCCCCTGGTTAGGTCCTTTGAATACATCCCACACAATACAATGATGTGTCGGTGACTGACCCATTCACTCCATTCTATGACTAAAGCCACACAGTGAGGAGCAAGTGATGGAAAGATACAAAATATCACACAATGGATGCGCCCAGTGACACATATAGAGGAAAATATCACACAATAAGGACATTTCAGTTTTTGGTGTTAGTGGCCCTTTAAGTGTTGGAGCTTGTTTAATCTCAGAATTCTCCACATCTCTGTATAGCAATTTATTGCGTTTTATGTATAGTTTGCTTTTAATAAATAAATATCAGAGAGTTCTGCTTTAATGGATTTATGTCAGATTTATCAGGAAACGCTGTCACTGCTAGAACATGTCATTTAACAGAAATCTATTTCCTACATTTTTCTTCGTTACTAAAGTGGAACAAAGATGATCTACATGTGTATTATTTTGCTCCTGTCTGAAATAAAATCCAGCTTATTTGTGATTGATCTTGTTTTGCGCGGCCTACAAAACATTTCCTATGGCCTGTAATACCTGAGCGCCCCCACTCTGAGCTGGGAGGTTCTCCTTCCAGACGCCCCTATTCTCATGCACAGCGTCTGTTCACAATGAGTCGTATCGGCACAGCTTCTGCCCGGGACCAAGCGAAGGCGAATGTTGCATTTGTCACAGGGCCGGATTTACTATTAGTCAAAGTAGGCATCTTCCTACAGGTGCCCATCGCAGGGGAGGGGCGCCTTGCTCTGGAAAATAAGAATTTTTTTTTACATTTTTTACTCTTTCTTTATATTGTTTATTTATTTCACACAGCAGGCGCCGCCTTCGTTGAACACTGTTCTCGTGAAAGTAAAAATAATGTAACAGTTAAATGGTTATCGGTAGAGATATTTTTTCTTTTAGTCTTGGAGAGCAAGGCACCCCCACCCCACCCCCTGTGGTGGACCCCTTTCTCCGTAAAACTAAAACCTGGGAAATAAAGGAAAAATCTAACTGATGATGAATTGACTAAGACACCCACCCATCAACAAAGAGCTTGGTCAATAAGAGCTCTAAAGGAACCCGAAACCAAAGTACATGAAACTTTTCATAACACTTTTATTTCTTTGTGTCTCCAGGCTGCTCGAAGATTGAATCTATCCAAGTGTTGGGTTTGTTCTCGTTCACCAATTTCCCATAAAACCATTCCTCTTCTAGGGGTAGCGGTGTCTCTGCAAGAGATCGAAGACGATGCTCATTTTAGTGATGTAAGCAATAACAATGTGTATCAAAGAGAAGTGGAGCGCCACACCCAAATACGGTATCCTCAATCCAACACAAATCAAGTCGCTATATACCTCAACGGTGGTTTCCCCAACAAACCAAAATAGACAGAAAGTCCGAAAATGTTGTAGAATAGGTACAATGTGCTCGGTCAAATTAGAATATGTCACATACACTTTGATGTTATTCAAATCTTCTTTTGTACGCATAGGTACTTTACTTGCGGCGTCCACCTTGCGCATGCGCCCTTCTTGCGGTCCAGCTTGGAACCCGGAACTTGCGTGTTATTTCGATTCGCATATCCAATGCGAACATCCTCCAAGCTGAAACTGGATGGTGGATTCGTGATTTTCTGTCGCAAAGATGCGGCGCCTCTTTGTATTTCAACTCCCCTCCACATATAATACACAACAGAGTAAAAAAAAAAAATTTTTTAAGAATCTATTTCTCATCGATTCTCATGGTGATCTCATAACGATGGGGACATTAACCCCTTGGTGTCCCACTCCTATTAATAAATAATCAATTTTTACTTTTAGTGCAAACGTTCATATTTTACACAGTAATGGGAATATTACTCTCATATTGTAAATATATTCTACTAATACTTAAAGTGCTTCTGTGTCTACTAGGAATTATAGTGTTTTATATATATATATATATCATTATTTAATATAAATACTAATAATTAAAGTGCATTATATTGGCTATTATATATTATAGTGCATTATATTGTCTATTACATATTATAGTGCATTATTATATCCATTTTCTACCTATTCGTGCATTTCTATATATATCTAACTATATCAGATAAGCAGGGCTCAAAATTTCAAGCCCAAAGATTCTAACCAGGCCATAAGAGTTGCTCGCCACCAGTTGTGCCTCCACCTAATCCCTACCCAGCCCTTAACTCTGCCCCTAAACACAACCCCTTAAATTATCTTATGAAATTACACTGTTAAAGGTTTTATTTAGAATAAAGTTACAGAAATAACATTAATACCCAGACATCAGACCCCGGATACATGTATACCCAGTCATCAGACCCCAATGTGAGCAGGGCGAGGAGGCAAAAGAAGCTCCTCTCTCCACCTCCCTGCCAATGGCAGAGACGAGCTTGGTCAGTTTAGGCAGTTGATCCCTGCCACCATGCAGCCTGGGGAAGTGGGGCTGCACTGTGGCACTGCCGGAATACGCAGCACAAAATAATTTATTTTGCCCCTGCATGTGCATTTCCACTTGCCCTCACTCAATTTCCACTCGCCAAATGCTAGTAGGCGAGTGGAAATTTTGAGCCCTGAGATAAGTATACTATATATTTTGAGCTATATTATAATATACTAAAGTGCCTAAATGGTCTGATCATAAGTATACATAAAATTATAATATTCAATTTTTAATCCTAGTACCATACTATGGTGCTCCATCATCTTCGTTAACAACAAACCTCTTAAACTACTTAAGTGCTATTCCTTTTAAAGCGCTTCTTATCTATGTGACTCTTAAAGTGCTAATCTATAGCAACATCCTCCCTCAATATATCTAGTACAATAAATCTTTTGTATCCATATATACTGTGCAAATAATTAATTCTATATACTGGATTGTATACCCCATTAAATATTAGGGTTATTCAAAGAGCTCCGAATTGCTGGCGGTTACCTTTCCTGGCCATTCGGCTATCCAGAGAGCAGGCAGATTGCCAAATGTTGGCCTGCACATACGGTGCCTGTTCGAGGGCAGTGAAATCCCCATAGAGAAGCAATGGTTCGTCTATTCAGAGAACAAAAACCAGCAGTGAAAAGTTGCCGAATTGCCCTGCCATTCGGTTGCTTCATTCGACAGGTTTATTCAGGCGAATCCCATAGGCTTCAATGTTAAAAATATTCCCGTTTTAATCCAATATCTAATAAACCATTGATTATAAACCTATAAGATTAGGCAGAAAGAGGCAAAGCAATTTATAAGAGCTTCCAAAGCACACGCAGAAGAGAAAATAGCTCAGTCAGTAAAAAAGGGGGACAAAACATTTTTTAGATACATAAACGAGAAAAGAAAAGTAAAACAAGGATTAGTTAGATTAAAAACAAAGGAAGGAAGGTATGTAGAAGAGGATAAAGGTCTCGCTGACTGCCTCAATGAATATTTTTGTTCAGTCTTTGCAGAAGAAAAGGAAGGAAAGGGACCTCAGTTAGGAGAGAACACTAAAGAGACATTTACATATCAGTTTACAGAGGAGGAGGTTCTACAGCAGCTGTCTAAAGTAAAGACAAATAAGTCAATGGGGCCTGATGGGATCCACCCTAAATTATTAAAAGAGCTCAGTGATGTAATAGCAAAACCATTAACAGATTTATTTAACCAATCCTTGTTAACGGGAGTCGTCCCAGAAGACTGGAAATTAGCAAATGTTGTGCCCATTTACAAGAAGGGTAGTAGGGAGGAATCGGGGAACTATAGGCCAGTTAGTCTTACGTCAGTAGTGGGGAAATTAATGGAAACCATGTTAAAGGAAAGGATTGTTGAACATCTAAAAACACATAGATTACAGGATCAGAAACAACATGGGTTTACCTCAGGGAGATCGTGCCAAACTAATCTTATTGATTTTTTGATTGGGTAACAAAAATAATAGACACAGGTGGTGCAGTAGACATTGCTTATTTAGATTTCAGTAAGGCTTTTGATACTGTTCCGCATAGAAGGCTTATCAATAAATTGCAATCTTTGAGTTTAGATTCCAATATTGTTGACTGGATTAGGCAGTGGCTGAGTGACAGACAACAGAGGGTTGTGGTAAATGGAGTTTATTCGGCATAAGGTCTTGTTACCAGTGGGGTACCTCAGGGGTCAGTACTTGGACCCATTCTCTTTAATATTTTTATTAGTGATATTGCAGAAGGTATTAATGGAAAAGTATGTCTTTTTGCTGATGACACAAAGATTTGCAACAGGGTTGACGTTCCTGGAGGGATCAGCCAAATGACAAATGATTTAGGTAAACTAAAAAAATGGTGGAGCTGTGGCAATTGAGTTTTAATGTGGATAAGTGCAAGATAATGCACCTGGGACGTAAAAACCAAGGGCTGAATATAGAATATTTGATACAGTCCTAACCTCAACATCTGAGGTTGGGATTTAGGGGTTATTATTTCAGAGGATCTAAGGGTAAGTAGTCAATGTAATAGAGCAGCAGGAAATGCTAGCAGAATGCTTGGTTGTGTAGGGAGAGGTATTAGCAGTAGGAAAAGGGAAGTGCTCATGCCACTGTACAGAGCACTGGTGAGACCTCACTTGGAGTACTGTGTGCAGTACTGGAGACCGTATCTCCAGAAGGATATAGACATCTTAGAGAGAGTTCAGAGAAGGGCTACTAAAATGGTGTACGGCTTGAAGGAGAAAAGTTACCAGGAAAGGCTTAATGATCTTAACATGTACAGCTTGGAAAAAAGACGAGACAGAGGAGATATGATAGAAACATTTAAATACGTAAAGGGAATCCACAAGGTAGAGGAAGGGAGTATATTTAAAAGGAAACAAAATAGCAAAACAAGAGGACATAGTCTTAGATTAGAGGGGCAAAGGTTTAAAAGTAACATCAGGAAGCATTATTTTACTGAGCGGGTGGTGGATAAATGGAACAGTCTTCCAGTTGAAGTGGTAGAGGCCAAAACAGTGATTGAATTTAAGCAGGCATGGGATAGGCATAAGGCTATCCTAAACAAAAGATAAATCCAGGTTAAGTATCCATGTAATTGGGCAGACTAGATGGGCCAAAAGGTTCCTATCTGCCGACATTTTTCTATGTTTCTATGTTTCTATTATAATATTCTGCAATAAAAAGTCTCTTTATTTATAGATTTTTTAGGACCTTTTAAGCATTTTTCGGGATTTTTTTGCAAAACAAAATTTCCATTTTTTTAAAAATTTCTTTTAATCTTTTTTTTTTTTTTAATTAAAGTTTTATTATTCAAGTAAAGTCAAGTATACAGAAAAGAAAACTTTAGCAATACATTATCCAGATACATATAAATGAGCATGGATTGTTGACATATGACCAAGCATTTTGGCAAGGGAACATTAAGACAACTCGATAAGGAAATTATCCACCGCGGTGGGGCCTTAGAAAGACCCGAACCACCGGTATATTGTGCCGTTCAGATCATCAGGTACGTCGGTAAATATGCTGGACCGCAAAAATCCAACAAAATAATCGTACCAGATGGAAAAGACTGCTGACAGAGGGAAAAGGAAGGTGGGAGAGAGGTTGAGGATAAGAGGGGTAGGAACAACTATGACAAGGAGGGGAAAGGAGAAAAGATGAAGAAGAGGAGATGAGTGAAAGAGAAGCGAAGAGTCAGAGGGTTAAATTAAAATAAATGGGGGTATAATGAGGGTTTCCGCCCCAGCCCAGAGAGGTCGCACCCCGGGAGACGTATAAGATGAAGCCAAAAGGGATAGCACCGTACTCTGGCAATTCCCATAGGTCAATTAAAGTATAGCTAGTAGGAGAGAGCTACGGCCGACCCAGGCGCACGCCCCCCCACTCAACCATTCCAGTAGAACCACGTCTGCGTGAATCGTTCCCTGGCATCTGCACTCAGCACCATTGTTTCCTCGGCGCCCCGCAGCCAGCTCACTCGTGCCACAAGCTCAGCACGGGTCGGTATCGTCGCCGTCCTCCAATGTGCTGGTATAAGTAATCGTGCATATAGCAAGATACGGAGCAGTAGTTATTTCTTCAGGGTCGCAGTCGGAAGGTCAATGACCAGTAATAGAAACGTTTTTGGCGTAAAAGGTAATTCAAAGTCGCATTTGTCCTTGATAATATCTCTCACCATCCTCCAGTACGGTGCCAGATGGATACCAGCTGAAGAAGCCTTTTTGGGGCGAAACGCATTCTGGTTTGGTAGCTATGTTTTATTTATGTTGTTATTAAATGGTTTTAAGTACTGCTGCTTCCTGCTTATCTAATTGAAAAGAAGGTCTGGGGACTACCTCATAGTCCTTGTGCGTGTTTCTGGGAGCCAATTGGGGCTCATAAAAGTGTGAGTTTAAAATTGGCTTTCTCCTACTATAGTGTTATATACAGTATTATACTAGGGATATGCCCGGTATTTTCTAAACCCACTGCAGGAATAACTGGTCGAGAAGAGGAATTCATTGAGGGGTTGATGGGCGCCTGAACCTACCTAAAAGACCCATAAGGCGGTTTACTCTAGAGCCGGATATTGGCTCAGAAGAATGTGAGTCCCATAATATATTTTGATTATACATCACTGGACTGACATACTGCGCAATTTTGGGTTTCCCCCTCTCTTTTTTCTTGCAGTGACATCGAGTCCATACTATCATCTGCAGGGGAAGAGAAAGAGAAGTGGAATAATTGAAGGACATGTATTGTGTTTGAATTCGTATATCAGTTTCTGGCGCTACTTTGTTTTTTATTTATATAGCGCCTGCATATTCCACAGCGCTGAACAATGGGCACGATATAGACAGGGTCATAAAACATTGAGAATGACCAACATTTGATAAACCAATGCAGGAGGAAATGTGGGCCCTATTTCCATGGGAACTCACCATCTAGAAGTGTTGGTGGTGGAAACAAGGTGAGAGTGATGGATTGGTTGGGGCAGTGAGTCGGGTGGTCGGCTTCCCTAAATAGGAATGTCTTAAGGGAGCGTTTGAGGGAAGACTAACTAGGGCAAAGTCTGACCGTAGGAGGGAGAGCGTTCCAGAGAATGGGGACTGGGTATGAAGTCCTGCAGTCTGCCACGGGAAGAGGTGATGCGGGGAGAAGCTAGGCGCAGGTCACTGTTTGACCTTAGGGAGCGGGCTGGGGTGTATTTGGAGTATTTGCAGTTAATGAATAAAGTGCACATGCCTGCAAGCACCCAATGAAGCGAGCGAATGTCGGGCCACAACATTGTGTTGCCTGGGTCCAAGGTCGAAATGCTGCCACCCCCTCAAACTATTCCCACCAAAACACACCTATGTTTATCACAAAGTTGCACAGCAATAAAACTCACAGTAATGTGTGGTGTTTATGAGCGTATCACAGAATCCACAGTAATATGCGGTGTGTATGAGTGTATCACAGAGTTCCACAGCAATAAAACTCATTCATACACACTGCACATTACTGTGAGTTTTATTGCTGTGGAACTCTGTGATACACTCATACAGACTGCACATTACTGTATCACAGAGTTCCACAGCGATAAAACTCTCACAGTAATGTGCAGTGTGTATGAGCGTATCAAGGCAAGGTTAAAAAAATATCTTAAATGAAGCATAACGTGCAGATAATGTGTGCGTGTGTTAACAAGTGGGAGGCACATCTGCAAACTGCTGTAAGTCCTACACCGTTCACCTGAGTTGGATGTACATACCCTCAAATTAAAGCTGACAGTCTGCATGCAGTTAAAGCACATTGTGTTTGTTTCTTTCCAACTCCATTGTGGTGGTGTATAGAGCCAAGGATGTTAGAATTGTGTCGCTGTCCCAATATTTCTGCACCTGATTGTATATATACATGTTACGGGTAAAGCCCGGAGTGCGGTTAATACTAGCATTACCCAGGCGTCATTAGCAAACGTCCAAAGTGAAATGAAATTTCGGACTTTACCCGGGTAATCTGCAAAGTATCCAGAGGCCTCTGGATACCCCGGTTTTCTGCACTGTTTTAACCGGGTAATTCGCATATTACCCGAGCGCTGCTGGATAAAGTGTGATGTGCAACGAAACATCCGCACGTCATCCGGGTAATCTGCGAAGTATCCAAACGCCTCTGGGTACTCGGCTTTTCTTGGGTTTCCAGCAGGTTACAGGTGACTGTATTCCGAGGGAACCTCAATTTAAGGAGATATAAAGAGTAACCTGACGGTTGTTATGTTTTACAAACGATATATTAGCACACATGACACGTAATAAAGATCACGGAACGGTTTTCACATTCACGTAAGAAACACATGCCGTCGCTCTGTATATTCGTTCTATCCTCAATACGGTTTTAATGTTTGTCTTTTGCCATTTTCGTTACTCAATTTTTTGCTATTATCTATGGATATTACCATTACCCAAGCAGGGTTGGATGCTCTGCAGATTACCCAGGCGAAGCTGCGGATAGTCCTCAGATTACCCGGCGGGTGAAGCTTCGGACTTGCACATTATCCGGGTAAAGTGCGGATTTTTCAGCTCTTCCAGACGTTACCCAAGGGCAGTTGGTTAGTCCTAAAATTACCCGGGTAAAGTCCGAAATTTTAATTTTTTTGCAGCTTTACCCAGCGGTTTTGGGTAATGTCAGGATTAACCGCACTTCAGGCTTTAACCGTAACATATATACAAGCAACGAAAAGATGCAGGGTCACTCTGGGACTTGTAAAAAAACTTTGCATTAAAACTGACGTTTTGGCTCCTCAGAGCCTTTATCAAGGTATAAATATTGATAAGATGAAGCATAAACATAATACATATAACCTATATATTCGCACACATATCCGTATGTACTTTTATATATGATTGATTAGATAATGCATATTCCACATATCGTAGCACAGCATTATATTCTATCCTATTAGAACACAGATGCCCAGAAAGTGTTAATCAACTATGGACGAGATAAATTCCATTTAAATGTTCCCATGTCATTTTTTTATAGCGCTTGATGGAACGTGGCCCTTTTTCACTTCTGAATTGTACTTAACCTTTGCAAACGATAGCGATTCCAGGAAAAGGGACCACAAGGCCAACGTGACCCAAAGCATCTCTTGGCAGCATAAGTGTGTTTTTTTTCCGGGTTTATTTGTGTTTATCTTTAAACTGTTGATGCATCATTCCTGTGGCTCGATGACCCCGGTAAACTGATGTTTGTAACCGAGCATCATCGCCTCATTGCTAAGTTGCACAGAGGGATAATCTTGTGCCAGGGAAAAGAACCAGGCGTGTCACGCGTCAGCAGAAACGAGGTCGGAGGGTAACCACCGATGGAATGCTGGTTTTTGGCACCAGTTGGGTGCTTACCCTATAGATTTCAATGTTTGTTAGAAAGTATAAAAATCTTGTATTTGCTTACGCCTTTTGTCATTCCGCCATATTGCATGACTGACCTCGAAACCTCGATGAAATAAACCATATACTGTATATTATTGATCATTGAAAACCGCTGCGACTTGTGAGTGTCTCTTATTCCGGAGAAATCTATCTTGACAATATAAATGCACAAGGATGACGTTTAACCAAGGCTCGAGTCGAGCAGGAACAGCGTTCCTGAACTTCTCCCACAGCTGTGGCCCGAGCCCGAAAGGCTGGAGCAGGCCGCCACCGCACATTGCTGGCGGCCACGTGCTTCCTGTTAGAACGGCCCGCTGACAGGAAGTGGAGCCGCTCACCTGGCTGTTTCATCGATCCCAGGCGAGCGGCTGCACTTCCGGTCAGTGGCCGTTCTAACAGGAAGCACGCGGCCACCAGGCGCAGAGAGGTGAGCTGGGGACACTATCCATGAGAGCTGGAGGCACTATCCATGAGACCTGGGGGCATTATCCATGAGAGCTGGGGGCATTATCCATGAGAGCTGGGGGCACTATCCATGAGAGCTGGAGGCACTATCCATGAGACCTGGGGGCATTATCCATGAGAGCTGGGGGCATTATCCATGAGAGCTGGGGGCACTATCCATGAGAGATGGGGGCACTATCCATGAGAGCTGGGGGCATTATCCATGAGACCTGGGGCACTATCCATGAGAGCTGGGGGCATTATCCATGAGACCGGGGGCACTATCCATGAGACCTGGGGCAATATCCATGAGACCTGGGGGCATTATCCATGAGACCTGGGGGCATATCCATGAGACCTGGGGGCATTATCCATGAGACCTGGGGGCACTATCCATGAGACCTGGGGGCAATATCCATGAGTGTCTGGCCTTTCCAATGATACCCACCATGGCCATGTTCAGTGTAAAGAGAAAATCCTAAAAAATAAAATAAAAAATAAACATTTTTTTTCACAGGGTGGAAATGGATCAGCAGTGACAGGGTTAATGATAAGACTATATTACAATGTGTATTACTTTCGTTTTTGCCTTGGTTTAGTTATGTATTAAGGTTTAATGGGTTTCATCCCTCACAGTATACATTTTATTTTTACCTTTATTAATTGCATTTTAGGAGTTAATGGATAGGCTGGATGCCCCACAGTGTATTAATTTCATGTTATCACTGTCAGGTATTGTTCCGGGGGCGGGGTGTACCAAGGTGGCAGGATACTCAGCCCGGGAAGTGGTGATGCACCAGTACAGGGGTGTGCGGTGAGCAGTGAGTTGCTGCAGCAAGCAGCACAACAATTGGTTTGGAGGTGAGGAACGGGACACATACAGTGTTTGACAATAGGGAAGCAGGACACAAACCAGGACAATGGGATCTTGGACACACTGGATACTGGAGCGTATGGAGACACAGTAAAGGCTGGTAATGACGGCAAGGTTAGGGGTTCAGGATAACGCAGGAGAGCCACAGCATAGGTCCTCTCTCACTGGTAATGGTTTGGCAATGCTGGAGCAAGGAGGAGAAGGGGTGCGGCCCTTTATTCAGGTAAGTCATGTGACCTATGGTGTGTGTGTTTTAACTGAATATGTGCTAGATCTCAGCGCTGGAAATGAGCAGCACAGGAATGAAGCTGCCCTCAAGTGCAGGCACAGATCAGATTCACAATACTTGAAGGGGCTGCCAAGGCAAGGTTAAGGAACCTGACACTCACAGTGTATTCATGTAATGTTTTCCCTTGATTAATGGCATTTTAGGGGCAGGGCCGTCATCAGGGCATTACGCCCCATGCTGCCGTAAGGGGCGCGAGGACCCGGCCCTTTTTAACAGCTCCGGTATCGTACTCTTTGAGTCCGAATCGGGAGCTGTACTATCTTGGTCTCCTGGCTCTGACTGGCTGGGCGGGCCAAGCAGCGTGCGTGTGCCTCCCAAGCACGCTGCTTTGGTGCTGTCACATGTGTGATGCACGCGTCACACACACAAGCAGCTGCCTGCGACGGAGGGCCCGCCCGGGAGAAGAGCGGAGAAGATGGAGGGCCCGGGAGAAGAAAAGAAGAAGGAAGAATAGAGAAGAAGGGAGAAGAGGACAGAGACAGAAGATGGCAGAGCGGTGAGCCAGGGCCCAGCCAGACCCCCAGGGCCCAGCCAGACCCCCAGGGCCAAGTCAGACCCAGCCAGACCCCAAGGTCCAGCCAGACCCCTAGGGCCCAAGCAAGACCCAACCAGAGCACATCCAGACCCCAAGGCCCAGCCAGACACTAGGGCCCAGCCAGACCCCCAGGGCCCAACCAAGACCCAGACAGACCCCAGGGCCCAGCCAGACCCCCAGGGCCAAGTAGGACCCCAAGGCCCAGCCAAACCCCAAGGCCCAGCCAGACCCCCACGGAACCTCAAGGTCCAGTCAGACGCCAAGGTCCAGCAAGGGCCAAGCCAGACCCAAAGGTCCAGCCAGACCCCTAGGGCCCAGCAGGACCCCAAGGTCCAGCCAGACCTCAAGGCCCAGCAAGACCCCCAGGGCCCAGCCGGACCCCAAGGTCCAGCCAGGGCCCAGCCAGACCCCAAGGTCCAGCCAGGGCCCAGCCAAACCCCAAGGCCCAGCCAGACCCCAGGGCCCAGCCAAACCCCAGGGCCCAACCAAGCCCCAGTGCCCAGGCCAGCCTTAGGGCCCAGCCAAGCCCAACGGCCATCATACAGACAGCACATTACTGTGAGTTTTATTGCTGTGGATTCTATGATACGCTCATACACACTGCACATTACTATGAGTTTTATTGATGTGGAGCTCTGTGATATGCTCATACACACCGCACATTACTGTGAATTTTATTGCTGTGGAGCTCTGTGATACGCTCATACACACTGCACATTACTGCAAGTTTTATTGCTGTGGAACTGTGTTATGTTCTTTTTTTGTTTTGGAAGGGGGCAAAAAGCTGTTAAAGGTTAAGGAAGTTTACAGGGAGGGCCCCATCTTGAAGTTCAGTAAGAGGCCCCATCATTTCTGATGGCTGCCTTATTTAGGGGTTAATGGGCAGGCTACATGCCCCACTGTTTATTATTTTTATTGTATTTTCCTGCTTTAATGGCATTTTAGAGGTTATTATGGAAGTTAGAATCTAAAGGGTCAATTCATCTTTAGATCCTTTGCTTTTCATCACATTTCAGGGAATCAATTTCACCGAAAATATGGTGAATTCTCTATTTAGTGAATGGTCACCATAATTTGCGAAAATTGGAGTCGCTGAAGCAGTTATCAGACGTCGGTAAAAATCACTGAATTGCAGCAAATAAAGTATTGAATTTATGTATCAGGTTATTACAACATAAGGTATCATCGCTTCACATTACTATGGGAATAGGGATGAACTGTTCGGGTCGATCTGTTTGGAGTTCGCATGGAACGTCGGCTGTTCGACAGTTTGCGAACTTCGAACTTTTTGGGACATTCGCCAAAAGTTCGAAAAAAAATAAAATTGATTAAAAGTATAAAAAATGCTTAAAAAAATACTAAAAAAAATCTAGAAATAAAGAGATTCTTTACTGCAGAATATTATAAGCAACGGTTTATTAGATATTGAATTAAAACGGGAATATTTTTAACATTGAAGCCTATGGGATAAAACATTCTTGTTACTAAAACATCAGGCAGACATGGCCCTCTAATCAGGCACTGTAGAGGGCAGCCAGCAGGGGCCTCCCAAGGATCCCCTTGAGGAGCATAAGGCCTCCGGATGACAGAGCTGCGACTGTGCGGGCTAGCTGCCCGGGTGCATGTGGCAGAGACAGGCAGCGCAGGGAGGGAGCCACTGCACCTGCGGCCACGGCAGACCCCCCCCCCACAACCAGGATCCAGGGAGCCCCCACTAACCACCAGGCTAAGGTAAGGCGACACATTTCTAAAAAAAATAAAATCCGAGGACATTTTTAAATGTCCCCGGGAACATAAAATAAAACTTTTTTTTTCTTTCTCTACCTGACTGAATGTATTTAATTATATATATTAGATACATTCAGCTAGGTAGAGGGGGTGGCATGTGGGCTGCGCGAGGTCTCAGGCAGTGTTTTTTTTGTGTGTGTATATTTTTAGCAAATTTAGAGGGGAAGGTAAGGGCAGGTATGATATATATATAATATATATATATATATATATATATAGATAAGATATATATCTCTATTCTTATAAATATATATATATTCAGACTTGTATTACACACATATTTTGGCAACTAATTCCCCCCCCCCCCCAATTTGGCTGATCCCTCCAGAAGAAATGTTGAACCCGATAGAGCAGGGAATAATATACTGTATATATCCTCTGCTCTGTCAGGTTCAACATTTCTTCTGGAGGGATCAGCCAAAAGGGGGGGGGGGCGCATTTAGTTGAGATTGTCCACATGCCACCCCCCCATGTGCGTATGTGTATATATGGTCACCTCAGCCGAGTTAGCCCCCCCTTATCAAAATTTTTGAACAAAACTCATGCAGTTGGTTAGAGCTTTGTTAGATCAGGTTAGATCAATAGTTGTTTGCATTAGATCACACATAGAAAAAGAGATATTAACAATTATTGTAAGGGGGGCTAACCCGTCATCAGCCCCCCCTTATCAAAAAATGATCCAAACACTTAGCTATTTTGGAAGCTTTACGTTAGATCAGGTACGATCAAGTGGTTTTAGGCTGGGGTCAGACCAGCGCACTTTTAACATGCGTTCTGGCGCACATAATTACGGCCGCACTAGCAGCAGATGACGGGCAATGACGGCCAATATACGATGTACGGCCGCACAAACGTCCGACCGTGCAACGCAAGTGGAATTTGAACGCATTTTTCTGAGAACGCTGAACCACTAGTACTGACGTACTGAGTGCATGGCTGCGGCATAGCGGCGTGTGTGCGTGATTAGGAGATGTCGGACGCTGCTAATGTCCAGCCTACATAACGTCCAGACGCAAAAAGAGTTTTATTGACGATCCGTACAAAATCACGCCCGAAAATGCGCGTCGTCTGACCGATTTTGCGCATTCCGTGAAGAAATACGTCAAAGCGTTCGGACGCACTTTTTCACGTTCGCGGGGAAAAATGCTTTCGTCTGACCCTAGCCTTAATGTTAATAACTCAGTAATTATGGGTGATCTAAGTAATTAATAAAGACGGGTTAGCCCCCAAAGAATTTTCTGGTCAGAAACCATTCAGGCTTATAGATATTTGTTAGATCAGGTAAGATCAAGTGGTGTTAACGTTAGATCACACATAAGTACAAAGATATTGAACATAAAATACAGAGATTTTGTGTATTACATAAGGGGGGGTTGCCCCACCCCCACCACATTAAATTTTCTGGCAGAAGAAACACTCAGGCTTATAGATCTGTTAGATCCAGTTTGATCAAGCGGATCACACATAATTACAAAGATTTCATATCAAACATGGATATTAGGTTTTACATAAGGGTGGCTACCCCCCTCCCCCCTCTCTGTCTGACCTCAGTCAAAGGTTAAAAGTTCAGGTTTGTATCTATGTAGTAAGTTTTTGTTTATGGCTTAACCCTTTCACCTCTGTGTGCTGAGCTCATTTTTATCAGTTTCGCTCATCATGTTTAAACGAGATTTGAATTCACATTTTATTATACGACCCAGACAAATTATTAGACATGTGCACAGCACAAAATTTCGTTTTGAACTAATGGATTACAGTATTCCCCCGCATATTCGCGGTTCGGTAATCGCGGACTCAGTCATTCGCGGATTTTGCTGCTTACCACGTGGTAGCAGCATCCCGGTGTGTCATCTATGGTTCCTTATTGAATATTGTTCCAAGGAGCCCTCGGCAAAGAACAGAACTCCAACTCCCCAGGCTCCAACACATCAGCGCCTCCCAAACACACCCCTTTGTGCAGCCCCCTGATGTGTTGGAGCCTGGGGAGGTGGAGTTCCGTTCTTTGCCGAAGGCTCCTTGGAACAGTATTCGATAAGAACCATATAGGGCACAACACCCCGGCAGAGAAGCTGCTCCTGTGCGTCTCCGGGCTCTCGATCGTGGCCAGGACATTCCCTTCTCTCGGCATCATTACGAGAGAGGAGATGCCGAGCCTCCTGGATCCCCGGACCACGCTTGCAGGGGTGCACAGGAGTCTCGGCATCTCTGAACGATGCCGAGAGAGGAGAATGCCCTGGCCACGATCGTGAGCCCGGAGACGCACAGGAGCAGCTTCTCTGCCGGGGTCTAAAAGTCTGGAGATGCACAGGAGCAGCCATTCTTCCAGGAGGACGGCGGCTCCTGGGTCCTAATGCCGCGTGGCTGTGCTTTTTTTTAGCACAGTCACAATTCGCGGTTTTTCAAAATTCGCGGGGGTTGTTGGAACGTAACCCCCGCGAATTTCGGGGGATTACTGTAGTCCTAAAATGCAATTTATTTAGTTGCAAAAGAAATTTGTTTTCAGTTCTTTAGTATGAAAACTAATTTCATTCATCCGAAAACCAGTGGATACAATTACTATTGTAGTGACTCCTCAGAGGGCTGAGATCGCTGCTTGTTACAGTATCTCTCACTCTCAGCACAATGTGGGCCATATTACATAGTTGGTGCTAACTTAACCAGAGCTGTAAAAAAATTTTTACAATTGGTCGGGACCGGCGCTGCGCCCTAGGCGGGTGATGCGCTCTAGCGCTGTGCCCTAGGCGGGTGCTGCGCTCTAGGCGCCCGCCTAGTTGGCCTAGTGGCAGCGCCGGCCGTGGAACCAACCAATCAGCTCCATCTCCCACAATGCTTGTTATTATGGTGATATCAGCATGTAGAGCGTGCTGACATCATAAATGACCGATTTAGTGACCGGAGGGCAGGATATTCAAATCCCGTCTTCCTGGTGATGCTCGTATGGGCTATGGAAACTCCTCTGCTACACACAGAAATTTCAGAAATATGGGACAAGAAAGAAGGACAGGAAGATGGGGTGCACTCAATGCAGCCTGACCACTTCATAAAGCTGAAATGGTCAGGGTGTGTAGAGTCTCGCTTTAAGAAAAGGAAACTCCCATGTTAGGTTTAATGAGTGTAACAGATCTCGGTACCTCGACTGGGTCACATCTGTCAACACCGCTTCCTTGACGGACCCCAGTGTTCTCCCCAGCAAACTCTTGTGACTTCCAACAGTACGTTAGACGAAGTTTAAGGACCGGGACACAGAGAGACTTGCTAGCATCCCCCAGAAATAAGACAAGGCTGTAGATCTGGAGGGTTTCATGGTCAAAATGGAGCTGTTTTTTTTGGTGACAGGCAAAGATATTTATGCGATCAAACATGAGTTATTTACATATACAAAACCTCCCCCAGAAAATGTTGTGAGGGTTTCTGATGTTACTGCTCCTTTTGCTTCAAGGCGTTTGGGACATATTAGACTAGGAGAGAAACATTTGCTCAACATTCCTAGACCAGACAGGACAATGACAGACATGGATGATAAACAAGATTACAGTCTAAAACAGCAGATAATCGACTTTGTCAGGCAAACACTGCCCCATTAACAATAACAGATTCACATGGACCATAACAATAGACAGGCAGTAATATTATTCATACATAACAGATGACACAAACACCCTGCAACCCCTTACAGGCACACAGTGATTTCAACATAAGAGACGGCAGGGAAATAATAAAGACCATGAGATATGCACCTCCCAAATACATTTCCAGGCCCATGTACCCCAAGTCCAAAATGAAACACGTCACAATGAGTTTTCTCTGTCAGTTGTAACGTCCATAATTGTGGACATAAAAATAGTAATGACATTATACAAACAATATATAAATTTATTTTTCAATCGGTAGAAACTATTCAGGATGGAAGGGGTTAAGTTTATACTTTGTTCTGAAACATAACCCACATTCGTGGCATGAAACTGGCTGTGCTCCAAGTGAGTTAACGTGTCGATACAGATTTGATTTAGAGGTAAATTATTTTGCACGTCGTCGTTTCTTGTCGGGGCGAGTTCATTCAAGTCTAAAACGTATTGACGTTCTGCAAAGGCATCTCCCACATTCAGCACAAGAGTTTCCCTCCTGAATGATACCATAAGTTGAGCTTAAATATACATATCTTTACCAATTTATCTCCTGTATGAATGTTCTCATGTATATCATGTAATGTAACATCTATTGCTCTAAAACATCTTCCCCCAATCAGACCAATCAAACAGCTTCTCTCCTATATACACTATATTGTACAGAAACACGATTTTATCCCGACAACGGTTATAAAATGAACAGCTACACTGCTCTGTGAGTCCTCTCATGTTTAGTAAGATTACCCTTTGTTCTAAAACATTTCCCACATTCAGAACATGCAAACGACTTCTCTCCTGTATGAATTCTCTCATGTTTAGTAAGCACACTCTTTGATCTAAAACATTTCCCACATTCAGAACATGCAAACGGCTTCTCTCCTGTATGAATTCTCTCATGTATAGTAAGCTCACTCTTTGAACTATAACATTTCCCACATTCAGAACATGCCAACGCCTTCTCTCCTGTATGAATTCTTTCATGTATAGTAAGTTCATCCTTTGATATAAAACATTTCTCACATTCAGAACATGCAAATGGCTTCTCTCCTGTATGAATTCTCTCATGTAAAGTAAGGTTCTTTTTCCTTCTAAAACATTTCCCACATTCAGAACATGCAAATGCCTTACCTCCTGTATGAATCCTCTTATGGTTAGTAAGGTCAGTCCTTCTCCTAAAACATTTCCCACATTCAGAACATGCAAACGGCTTCTCTCCTGTATGAAATCGCTCATGATCAGTAAGCTCATCCTTCCTTCCAAAACATTTCTCACATTCAGAACATACAAATGGCTTCTCTCCTGTATGAATTCTCTCATGTAAAGTAAGTTTATCCTTTCTTTTAAAACATTTTGCACATTCAGAACATGCAAACGGCTTCTCTCCTGTATGAATTCTCACATGTACAGTAAGCTCACCTTTTGATTTAAAGCATTTCTGACATTCAGAACATGCAAACAGCTTCTCTCCTGTATGAATTCTCTTATGTTTAGTAAACTCACTATTTGTTCTAAAAAATTTCTGACATTCAGAACATGCAAATGGCTTCACTCCTGTATGAATTCTCTCATGTGCAGTAAGCTCACCCTTTGATGTAAAACATTTCCCACATTCAGAACATGCAAACCGCTTCTCTCCTGTATGAATTCTCTCATGTGCAGTAAGATCACCCTTTGTTTTAAAACATTTATGACATTCAGAACATGCAAACGGCTTCTCTCCTGTATGAATTCTCTCATGTACAGTAAGGTGACCCTTCCTTATAAAACATTTCTCACATTCAGAACATACAAATGGCTTCTCTCCTGTATGAATCCTCTTATGATTAGTAAACGCACTATTTGTTTTAAAACATTTCCCACATTCAGAACATGCAAATGGCTGCACTCCTGTATGAATTCTTTCGTGTACAGTAAGAGAAGACTTTGTTCTAAAACATTTCTCACATTCAGAACATGCAAACCTCTTCTCTCCTACATGAACTCTCCTTTGTTTACCAAGGCTTCCATTTGTGTTTAAACATTTCTCACTGTCAGGGCACAGAAATGTTCCAGATGACAGTCCTGGATTCTCTGTTTTTTTTGGATTTTCTGAGGAGTGCAAAGCTTTATCTTTGATCATCATTTCTTCTTCCTTTTCTGGCAGAGGCTTCATGATGTTTTTCTCAACATATGGCACTGGTTCTTCAAAAGCGATTCCTGAAGACATTTTAGAACGTTTTCCGTACTCCTGGGGGGATACAATAATTTACTCTGTCACAAATGCAGCCATGTCAAAACTCTCTTTATGCCGACATGGGTTTCCAGGGATTTTTTTTATGATTAAAACTAAACATTTCTTGAAGCCAGAGTAACTCTCCCCATACTAAAAGGTACTAATGGTCTTACATGGAGACATATAGAAATGAGACTTTAACCTACACCAGATGAATTCTCCGTCTATAGAGGTTTCTCTGATTTAGCAGAAAGTATAAATAAAGTTGGTTGACAAAAATCAGGATATATTTAATATGTAACATCACCCGGTCTGACAATCCGTATCTATTAAATATAAATCAGATAACGCTGCACAAAATACCTTTTTTGGTTATTAATGATAAATTCCACAGGAACAAAACCCTTTTCTATGAACAGGAGCAGATTAATGTCTCTTTATATCTGCAAAATATAAAACAACAAAACACAGAGGGTTAAACACAAGAGCTTTTCATTTCAGCCCATTTCCATTCAATTTCACCGAAAATATACAGGGTAATTCAAAGAGATCCGAATTGCTGAAGAAAGGTAACCGAACGTTGACTTTCAGCGTTCGGTTACCTTTCTTGGCCATTTGGCTATTCAGAGAGCAGGCAATTCGCCAAATCCTGGCAAATTGCCTGCACATTCGGTGCCTGTTCGAGGACAGTGAAATCCCCATAAAAAAGCACTGCTCCGGCTATTCAGAGAACACAAACCAGCAGTGAAAGGTTCCCGAAATGCCCTGTCATTCGGTGGTTTAATTCGGCAAGTTTATTCAGGCGAATACCATAGGCTTCAATGTTAAAAATATTCCCGTTTTAATTCAATATCTAATAAACCGTCCATTATAAAATTCTGCAGTAAAGAGTCTCTATATTTATAGATTTTTTAGGATATTTTAAGCATTTTTCTGGATTTTTTTAAGTTTACTTATTTTTCCTGTAAATTTAAGACATTTTCGCTCAGTAGTTTCTTTGCAAACAGCGTTTCACTTTTCAAACATTCAAGCAAACTGTTTTCCTAATTTATTCACTGCCTTCGTCTGCGGTGTCGGCTTTTTCCGGCGGCTTCGCTGCGTGGGATCGGCTCCTGCTCGGGTTTTTACGGCACTTTCGGCGGGTTAATCCAGATATTTTTGCAGGTTTACGGCGTGCATTCGCCGGGTTTTGCGGTTAGTTTTCGGCGGGTTTGCGGAGACCTTTCCCTGCAATTTGGGGGCCCTGTGGTGTTTGCTGAATACACCGCAGGGTCGCCGAACTGGGATCGGCAAAACGAACCGAATTGAAGAGAACGAAAAGTCACCGAACGTGCAGTGACTTTTCGATTCTCTTTGAATCACCCTGATAGTGCATTCACTATTTAACGTATGTTCACTGTATTATGCCAAAAATGGAGTCGCCGAAGCAGTTATAGGACGTTGGTGAAAAGCACTAGACATGTGAACAACACAAAATTTCGTTTTGAACTAATGGATTATTCCTAAAATGCATTTTATTTAGTTGCTAAAGAAATTCGTTTTCAGTTCTTTAGTATGAAAACTAATTTCATTCATCCGAAAACCAATGGATACAATTACTATTGTAGTGGTGGCTTCTCAGAGGGCTGAGATCGCTGCTTGTTACAGTATCTCTCACTCTCAGCACAATGTCGGCCATATTACATAGTTGGTGCTAACTTAACCAGAGCTGTTATAAACTTCCCAGAGCCATTGTAGCCTATGGAGGTTTTCAGTTTACAACAGCTCTGGTTAAGTTAGCACCAAAATTGTAATACTGCCCCCAGGGCCGGCGCTGCCGCTAGGCCAGCTAGGCGGCCGCCTAGAGCGCAGCGCCGCCTAGGGCGCAGCCAAGCTCCACAGGCAGGGCCTGCCCATCCATGCAGCAGGCGGCATGAAGCGCCCCTGCCCAGACAGCACGGCCCTGGAGCAGCTGCACGGCGCAAAACCTAGCAACGCCACCCGCCTCACTCAACAGGCCAGCACCCGCCCCCACTAGAGACCAGCGAGCCCCTGCCCCACCTCTCCGGCAGCGGGGTGCTGGAAGTGACGGAGGGCAGCCGGCTCCTGTTTCGTCTCTATGGCCCCACCTGCATGCCGACAGCTCCGCTCTGCTGACCTTCACCGAGGCCCGCCCTGGCCGGCCAGCAGGACAACCGCAGCTGCCTGGAGGAGTCCAACAATCTGCTGGCCGGCCTGAACGTCAGCGAGGAGGGCACAGCGGGCCTGCTGCGCCTGAAGGTGCTGCCCCTGCGGAACAGCCAGAGCCGGCGGGAGTACGCGCTGTGCACGCGGCGGGGGCCCGACATGCCCTGGCGGCTGCACGACGCACCGGACAGTCGGGTGCTGGGGGTGGAAAGGCCGTTGCTGCTGCAGGGCTGCATCATCGTGGTGCTGCTCGCCCTGTCAGGCATCTACAGCGGCCTCAACCTGGGCCTGATGGCGCTGGACCCCATGGAGCTGCGGGTGGTGCAGCGCTGTGGCTCTGAGCGGGAAAGGCGCTACGCCAGCAAGATCGAGCCGGTGCACTGTCAGGGCAACTACCTGCTGTGCTCCCTGCTGCTGGGCAACGTGCTGGTCAACACCATGCTCACCACCCTCCTGATCGGCTCCGGCCTGGCCGCCGTGATGGCCTGGGGAGACCATCAGGCCCCAAGCCTCTGGGGACAGCACCAGGCCCGAAGTTTCTGGGGACACCACCAGGCCCGAAGCCTCTGGGGACACCACCAGGCCCGAAGCCTCTGGGGACACCACCAGGCCCGAAGCCTCTGGGGACACCACCAGGCCCGATGCCTCTGGGGACACCACCAGGCCCGAAGCCAGGGCTCAACCACGGCTGTGAGGGTAAGTTTGTGTGTGGATGGATTTGTGTGTGTGTGTGTGTGTGGATGGATTTGTGTGTGTGTGTGTGTGTGTCGATGGATTTGTGTGTGTGTTTGTGTGGATGGATGGATGGATTTGTGTGTGTGTGTGTGTGGGACATTGGGTGGGGGTATGTGGAGCTCTGTGATCCATTCATACACACCGAACATTACTGTGAGCTTTATTGCTGTGGAGCTTTGTGATACACTCATACACACCGTCTGTTACTGTGAGCGTTATTGCTGTGGAGCTCTGTGATACGTTCACACATGTCACAAGTTTTTTTTTGGGGGGGGGCGCAAGTAGTTGGTCTGGCCTAGGGTGCAAAATAGCCTAGCACCGGCCCTGACTGCCCCGTGTCAGGCAAAGCTGTTACAGTAACTGACTGCTGCTCGTCACAGCGCTCAGAGTTTCAGTAAAACTAGTGTAGCGCTGTGTTTAAATCCTTACTGTGGCAGTACCTATTTTTGGCCACCGGAGGGAGACAAGCGCGATAAGAGACACTGAACATTGGGACTACATTTCCCGGCATGCTTTGCGGACGGACACAGGAAGTGGGTGGGACACACAGACCTACATTCTGAGCCTCGTGGAGATAGCTGGCAGAGCGCGCCAGGGAGTGAGAGAGACAGGACACAGTGCTGGAGAACGGAACAGTGACTAGGCCGGAGCGCAGGTGCGGCCTACCAGGATTCCAGATCGGGTTATCCAGCCTTGTAAGAGGGAGACCCAGTGATCCACAGATATTACCTAAGCTGCTGTTGAGGAAGCCGGAGGACCCCCGAGTTAGGAGTGCCGCAGGTCGATCGGATCGGGAGAGCAGGCGGTAAGCTGGACAAGTCACGGCCGGAGCAGAGAGCCAGACAACGGATCCAGTAGCCAGTACCCCAGTCAACATCGAGCGGAGAGACGTCCTGGGTCAGCGGAGCCTTAAGTATCCAACGGATGGGTGAGAGGCCTCCAAGGCCGTTTGTAAAGCAAGAAAGCACGCTGCTATTTGTTTCTAAAACCCACAGGGCCCCAACTTGACTAGTCGAAGACACCGCTTTAAGAAATTCACTGGCCAGTTGAATAGTACCCGGGTACCAACATACACACACTTACATTCCGGGACTTAACCTGTGCGGGACTCACTTCCCAATCTTCCGAAAAGGGGTTAAAGATTCGTATATTATTTTCTTTTCCGCTGCGTGTTTCTCGAATTACGAAGCATTGTATTCTCTTTTCTGCTACGCGTTTCTCGAATTACGAAGCATTGTATTTTTTTCTGTTCCGCTGCGCATTTTCCTGAAATACGAAGCCTCGTATTTCTTTTCCGCTGCGCGTTTCCCGAAATACGAAATACTGTAAATATATCTACGAACACCGTGTTATCCATTATATGCCTTTTATTCTAGTAAACTATATAATTTATAAAATCCACAACGGTGCTGGAGTATATTTCTTCCCTAGTGCGGGGAGACTGACCCGTGGTTCAATTTCAGCGGCTCCTCCGGGAGTGAGCGCTACACTAGTAAATAATATTTTTATATATAAGAGGTTATAACAATATTATTTCCTTGTTTTACTGAAACTCTGAGCGCTGTGATGAGCAGCAGTCAGTTACTGTAACAGCTGAGACTGCTACATTGTACTGAGAGATAATATAACAAGCAGCCGATCTCAGCGATCACAGCCACAGGATTGAAAGGGCTAAAAAAAAACGGCTCCTCTCTGTATAATGTATAGAACATCCTCCTGAATTAATGTCCCTCTCTGTATAGAACATCCTCCTCAATTTATACCTTTCTCTGTATAATGTATATAACATCCTCCTGTATTAATTAATACCCCTCTCTGTATAATGTATAGAACATCCTCCTGAATTAATGTCCCTCTCTGTATAGAACATCCTTCTCAATTTATACCTTTCTCTGTATAATGTATATAACATCCTCCTGTATTAATACCCCTCTCTATATAATGTATAGAACATCCTCCTGCATTAATTAATGCCCCTCTCTGTATAGAACATCCTACTGCATTGGCATGTGGCATGTGGAGGGTGCCGTGGTTCAATTTCAGTGGCTCCTCCGGGAGTGAGCGCTACACGTGGGGGCTCGTTTCCAGGATCCAGTCTCTGGAAAAACCGCATCTAAAGGGTTAAATATGGATCCAGACACTGTTGCCGAATGGTGTGAGGAGCACAGTAGTCAGTTAGAATGTTGTATAGTCATGGATATTCCCGCAGACACTTGGGCCGAAGATCAGATTCGCCAGGCCGTGGCCGCGCTGACACCAGATCATCGGGGGTTAATCCTGGACATTAAAAAGAACCCAGATACCTCTCACACGTATGTTCTTTTTGAATGGAGAAAGGGTGTTCCAGTGTGTTTTCAGGGCGCGAGCGTGAAGCTGAACGATGAGGTGGAAGTCCAACTGATTCAGCCAAGTGCGCCACGTGGCGAATCCGCAAGTGTTCCCGCGCCCAGTCCGTTGGCCATGATCGGGCCTGAATTTATAGTGGCTATTGGAGATTTACTGGCTAAGTGTCAGAGAACAAGCCCTCCGCACACTAACTTCGGTTATCGACGGTTGAGAAATTTTACAGGAAACGTACCAACTCTGGCGGGAGAAGAAACCTTTGAGGAATGGGTGGAACAGGCGATGCAGACTCTGGATGAGTGGGACGTCCCTGAAGCCCAGAAAAAGCAAAGGATCACCGAGAGTTTAAAGGGACCTGCGCCAGAAGCGGTGAGAAACCTAAAACTGAGTAGGAAAGACTGTACTGCTTTAGATTATTTAAACGTTCTGGAGGAAGTTTTTGGGCGAACAGAAAAGGCTGCAGAGCTTGTATATCAGAATGAACACACCTACCAGCGGAAAGGTGAGAGAATGACCGAATACATGAGGCGCCTAGATAAGATTCTGCACCAGATACTCCTCAAGAAAGGGGCCGAACCGGCCGAAGTGGATAAGATCCGAATAAAACAGATCCTGAGGGGCTCTCAACCTCTAGATCCAGTGATGCTGCAGCTGAGAAGCAGAGCAGGTAATCAAGAACTGAAGTACCTGGAACTAATCCGAGCTGTCAGAGAGGAGGCGGCTTTGCTGGAAGAGAAATCCTTCAGGCGAGGGGAAAGAGCTTACGCACAACCTGTGAGGCATAACGACTGTTTGCAGCCCGAGAGCGACTTGTTGGATACTTACGGATCCGACGTGGACGAGCAAGAGCACCTGATCGCTTTTAAATCCACAGAGAGGGCTGCTAAAGAATTAAACCTCTTTGAACGTGGTGAGTTGTACAAAACTGTTAAGAAAGTACAGGAAGCTCAAGCTGAATTGCAGCAGGCGCACGCGGAACTGTGCCGAGTATTGATGAAGGTGACAGAGATGCAGGCAGAGATGCAGAAGTTCCTTACAGGCATGCAGACAACTGGAGTTGCTGTGGCGTCTAGCCAAGGTCCTTTAACTGAATCACAACAGGCGACTGCGTCTCCACTTTCTAAGAAGAGATGTTTCGGTTGTGGAGAAATGGGCCACTTCCGCGCACAATGCAGAGGCCGAAAGCCTGAGGGGAATAGAGTTGAGGAACTGTTAAAAGCCTTAGAAGGACTATTATCTACCTCACCAGCGGGAAACGCCAGAGGGCACAAGTGAAGGAGCAACCTAGGTGCCCGAAGGTTGAAACCCGCTCCAAAAATCAAGCCAGGACTAAGAGGGCGAGAGGGCCCAAAGTCGGGCCAACTGCTGAGCCTGCCAGGACTGAAAGAGTCACTCCCTTAGCATCCGGACCTACGTCATGGGGAAGCAATGCACACCCAAAACCTACACGGGCCAAGAAAAAGTCCAGGGTACAGCAAACTGGGTCTAAGTGTCATGATGCCGCCACCAAGTTTCCTGACCAACTGATAGGTCCTTCTCCTATTGTGCCAATCCAAGTGGAGGGAGTCTACACTAAAGCCCTGTTGGATTCAGGGGCTCAGGTGACATTGATCTACAGAGACTTCTACGAGAAACACTTAAAGCACATTCCTCTACAGAAATTGAAGGATCTGGAAATCTGGGGTATCGGAACTGAGAAACTCCCTTATGACGGGTATCTACAGGTGAAGTTGGAGATCAGATCCGAAGTCATCGGACAGTCCGGAGGATGTGATGCATTGGCTATTGTGTGTCCTCGACCCTCAGGTGCAAACAGAAGTTCCATGATAGTGGGGACGAATACTGATTTGGTGCGGCGTCTCCTGACACCTATCGTATTGGAAGAAGGTTCTACTCAAGGAGTACACCCAATGTTACGTCCAGTCTATCAGAGGATGGTCGAAGAACAGAAGGCACCTGCCGAAGTGGGGCGTCTATGGAGATTGGAAGGAACAGAGAAGGTTCTGCAAGCAGGAGAAGTAGCGAGCTTCCGGGCTTCAGTCAAGTTGAACGGATCGCAAACCAGGTCCCTATGTGGTGCTGGGAACCGATTTTAATCATGGGAGTGAAGCCGGAGTCGAAGTAATCCCTGAAATAATCTCCACTAGAGCTCTGAAAAGAACACGAGGAAGAGTCTCAGTCAGCGTGTGCAATGTGTCTGATTCTCCAGTAGTCCTTAAAGCACGAATGCCTATTGGGCAAGTAGAGTCTGCTACGCCCCTCTCTACCGATTTAGGAGGGGGAGTGGATAAAGAGATTCCAGATGAAAGATTCTACCCCAAGGACGCTCCCATTTCATCCGAGTGGAAGAAACGTCTTCAGTCTCAAGTTCTAGAGTGGAGAGAATTGTTCTCGAAAGATGAGTTCGACGTAGGCCTAGCTAAAAGTACTGAACACCGCATTTGATTACAAGAAGACAAGCCGTTTCGTGAAAGGTCAAGGCGAGTTCCGCTGGGAGACTTGGATGATCTGCGAGAACAGCTGAATGAATTGCAAAGAACCAAGGTGATTCAAGAGTCCAGGAGTCCATACGCATCTCCAATAGTGATGGTCCGGAAGAAGAATGGTTTTGTCCGCCTATCCATAGACTATCGCACGCTGAATCGGAGAACCATCCCAGACCAATATGCTACTCCTCGGATAGAAGATGCCTTACAGTGTTTGTCTGGAGCAAAATGGTTTAGTGTACTAGACCTGCGAAGCGGGTATCACCAGATACCAATGCATCCCGAAGACAAAGAGAAAACTGCGTTCATCTGTCCACTGGGGTTCTTTGAATTCAACCGAATGCCTCAAGGCCTTACGGGGGCTCCAGCCACGTTCCAACGGTTAATGGAGAAGACGGTCGGGGACATGAATCTGATCGAAGTATTAGTGTACCTGGATGACATAATAGTGTTCGGGAAGACTCTGGAAGAACATGAGCAACGTTTGGAGAAGGTCTTGAAGAGGCTCCATGAAGAGGGATTGAAACTGTCTCTGGAGAAATGCCAATTCTGTCTGCCGTCCGTTACATATCTGGGACATGTGGTCTCAGCAGAAGGTGTTTCGACAGATCCTCGGAAGTTGGAGGCCGTAGCTTCTTGGCCTAGACCCCGAAACGTCACTGAACTTAGATCTTTCTTGGGGTTCTGTTCATATTATCGAAGATTTGTAGGAGGATTCGCGAAAATTGCTCAGCCACTGAATAAACTCCTACAGAAGGAAAACACCGAAGAAGGCTGCAAGGCCTCTGACCGAAACCCGTCAGCTCCAGGACCAAGGAAAGCTCGAGAGTCCATACAGGGCGAATGGACTAGTCAATGTGAAGGTGCTTTCTTGAAGCTGAAAGAGAGTCTAACTCAAGCTCCTGTCTTGGCCTACGCGGACCCTCACAAGCCGTACGAGTTACATGTGGATGCCAGCAGAGAAGGTCTAGGAGGAGTCCTGTATCAGGAGTATGGTGGATTGCTGAGGCCTGTAGCGTACGTGAGCCAGAGCCTTACGCCTTCGGAGAAGAACTATCCTACCCACAAGTTGGAGTTCTTAGCCTTAAAGTGGGCAGTGGTAGACAAGTTAAAGGACTATCTGTATGGAGCCGAGTTTGTGATCAAGACGGATAACAATCCTCTTACCTACGTCCTTACTACTGCGAAACTGGACGCAACGGGACATCGGTGATTGGCCGCTCTGTCAGGGTTTCGGCCTGAAGTATCGCCCTGTGGTGAATAATCGAGATGCTGATGCTTTATCGAGAAGACCCTACACTACAGAATGGACTCCGTTAACTCTGGACGGGGTACAAGCTTTGTGTCAAGGAGCAGAGCGCCGGGTCAAGGGAGGGATTGAAGCGGAGGCCATAGGAGTCATGGCTGCGGCTGTTCCTGAGTTCTACTGCAACCCTACGCAATTGAGGGATGAAAGTCTACCTACCTTTTCAAAACAGGACCTGAAAGCGGATCAGGCCAGAGACCCTTTAATTGCATTGACCATAAAGGCCCTAACTGCGAACCAGCGGGAAATTCTGCTGACCAATTCCCCAGATGGAGCCAGATTGGTCTACAAAGAGTGGGAACGGTTGAAGATGTTGGATGGGGTGGTCTACCGAAGGGGCCCCTCAACTAATGCTGAAGAGACCCAACAGTTGTTCCTTCCCACTAAGCATAGAGAGAGTGTGCTGCGATCACTACACGATGAGCATGGACATTTGGGTGCTGAAAGGACTTTTAAGCTGTTGCGAGACAGGTTCTATTGGCGTTGCATGAGAGCTGAAGTGGAAAGTTATTGTCATTCATGTCTGAGGTGTATTCAGAGGAAGACCCTGCCGACCCGAACTGCTCCAATGAGCCATCTGCAGAGTCAGGGATACATGGATTTGGTGTGCATTGATTTCCTGTGCTTAGAGCCGGATGCTAGTGGGCAAGGGAATATTCAAATCGTGACTGATCACTTCACATGTTACGCCCAAGCTTTTTCCACCAGAGACCAAAGCGCTCCGACTGTAGCCAAGGTTCTGATGGAGAAGTTCTTTGTTCACTACGGCCTGCCAAGGAGAATACACTCTGATCAGGGTAGAGACTTTGAAAGCCGACTTGTTGGGCAATTGTTGGAACTGTTGGGAATCCAAAAGACCCGAACTACACCATATCACCCTCAAGGTGATGCTCAGCCAGAAAGGTTTAATCGCACGCTGCTAAATATGCTGGGGACATTGTCAACCATAGAGAAGCAGAGTTGGAGTCGCCATATAGCTACTCTGGTGCATGCATATAACAGTATGGAGAGTGATGCCACTGGATACTCACCGTACCGTCTTATGTTTGGAAGAGAAGCTCTACTGCCGGTTGATTTGGCGCTTAGGTTATCTCTAGACCAGACGTTGGTAGCTTCCCATAGAAATTACGTGGATCGACTTCGAAAGAATCTGGCCTCTGCGTTTGAACAGGCCTGTTTGACCTCAGGAAACAGGGAGCAAAGGAACAAAAGGAACTATGACTTAAAAGTTCGGATACAAGATCTGCAACCCGGTGATAGGGTTTTGTTGAAGAACTTGGGTGCTGCTGCGAGGCAAAAGTTGGCGGATAGATGGAGTTCTCAAGTATACATTGTCTGCAAGCAACTGCCGGGTCTGCCGGTGTATCAAATCCGGCCGGATGGGAATGCTGGGCCTCTTAAGAACTGGCACCGGAATCATTTGTTACCTTTGAGAGAGGCTGTGAGGATACCAGTTGGGGACGAACTTTCTCTGCCGAATCCGCCTGCTCCACGTTTGCCTCCTGTTACTCGGTCTCAGCAGACCCGGGTTGTCGAAGAGAGCGAAAGGGACAGTGAGGAAGAGAGTTTTTGTTTGGACTGGATGCGTTCACCGGAGCCTGAAGAGGTTATCTCAGTTCCTGAACGGTGGGAAAGTAATTTGAGGCCTGAAGCTCCTGAATTTCAAGTAGAAGTCCCTGAGACTATTGAAATCCCTGAAGCTCTTGAATTTCAGTTAGAAGTCCCTGAGACTGTTGGAATTCCTGTAGCTCCTGAAGCCGAATCTTATGACTACAGTTCTATGCCTTCACTGGAGGGATCATACTCCGAAGAGATGTCTGCTCCAGTGGCAGAAAGAAGGACTGAGCCAGCACCTATAGTACTTCCACCTGAAGAGGAACTGATTGAGCCCGAACCAAAACGCTCTGTTCGACCGCCCCAGCGACTCACCTACGACTCACCAGGACATAGCACTGAAGAGGCTGTTACCACAGTGCGAAGGTTGCCCGAAGTGTCTGCTATGTTAGCTGAGGTAGCCCAAAGCATGAGTCAATTTGAGGAAGTGTATATAACCCACTGTATGCTTGCTGCTGAGCCTGTATATGTTACCTAAAATGTGTTGAAATGTAATGCAACTGTTGTACCTCCTTGGAGAGACCCAAGAGTTCTAGGAGGGGGAGAGTGTAGCGCTGGTTTTAATTCCCTGTTGCGGTAGTACTTATTTTTAGCCACCGGAGGGAGACAAGCGCGATAAGAGACACTGAACATTGGGACTACATTTCCCGGCATGCTTTGCGGACGGACACAGGAAGTGGGTGGGACACACAGACCTACATACTGAGCCTCGTGGAGATAGCTGGCAGAGCGCGCCAGGGAGTGAGAGAGACAGGACAAAGTGCTGGAGAACGGAACAGTGACTAGGCCGGAGCGCAGGTGCGGCCTACCAGGATTCCAGATCGGGTTATCCAGCCTTGTAAGAGGGAGACCCAGTGATCCACAGATATTACCTAAGCTGCTGTTGAGGAAGCCGGAGGACCCCCGAGTTAGGAGTGCCGCAGGTCGATCGGATCGGGAGAGCAGGCGGTAAGCTGGACAAGTCACGGCCGGAGCAGAGAGCCAGACAATGGATCCAGTAGCCAGTACCCCAGTCAACATCGAGCGGAGAGACGTCCTGGGTCAGCGGAGCCTTAAGTATCCAGCGGATGGGTGAGATGCCTCCAAGGCCGTTTGTAAAGCAAGAAAGCACGCTGCTATTTGTTTCTAAAACCCACAGGGCCCCAACTTGACTAGTCGAAGACACCGCTTTAAGAAATTCACTGGCCAGTTGAATAGTACCCGGGTACCAACACACACACACACACTTACATTCCGGGACTTAACCTGTGTGGGACTCACTTCCCAATCTTCCGAAAAGGGGTTAAAGATTCGTATATTATTTTCTTTTCCGCTGCGTGTTTCTCGAATTACGAAGCATTGTATTCTCTTTTCCGCTACGCGTTTCTCGAATTACGAAGCATTGTATTTTTTTCTGTTCCGCTGCGCATTTTCCCGAAATACGAAGCCTCGTATTTCTTTTCCGCTGCGCGTTTCCCGAAATACGAAATACTGTAAATATATCTACGAACACCGTGTTATCCATTATATGCCTTTTATTCTAGTAAACTATATAATTTATAAAATCCACAACGGTGCTGGAGTATATTTATTCCCTAGTGCGGGGAGACTGACCTGTGGTTCAATTTCAGCGGCTCCTCCGGGAGTGAGCGCTACACTAGTAAATAATATTTTTATATATAAGAGGTTATAACAATATTATTTCTTTGTTTTACTGAAACTCTGAGCGCTGTGATGAGCAGCAGTCAGTTACTGTAACAGCTGAGACTGCTACATTGTACTGAGAGATAATATAACAAGCAGCCGATCTCAGCGATCACAGCCACAGAATTGAAAGGGCTAAAAAAAACGGCTCCTCTCTGTATAATGTATAGAACATCCTCCTGAATTAATGTCCCTCTCTGTATAGAACATCCTCCTCAATTTATACCTTTCTCTGTATAATGTATATAACATCCTCCTGTATTAATACCCCTCTCTATATAATGTGTAGAACATCCTCCTGCATTAATTAATGCCCCTCTCTGTATAGAACATCCTACTGCATTGGCATGTGGAGGGTGCAGAACTTCGGATGTTGTGCTCTTCATTGCTGGTCTCCTTCACTCTTCAATGTAATATCACAAAAAGGACTGAAACTAAAATGTAGTGCATTTTATTTTAGTTTCTTTTCGTTTTTTGTACTGAGCAGTTTCGTATCTCTTGAGTCATACGAAAACTAAATTATCCCAAAATTTGGACTAAATCATTTTAGTACTAAAACGAATGCACATGTCTAAAAAGCACCGAATTAGCCTCGTTGAATTCCACCAAACTGAATTTAATAGGAGGTTAAAGCAATAAAAATGTAGTTAAAAAAATGTGTCTAAATAATAAAAACAGGTCCTTTAAAACGTAATAAAAAAGTCTGTTTAAAAAAAATACTGAATTGTCTTAATAAAAAATTAAAAAGATATTCCATTTATAACTTTAAAACCTATGGGATTCGCCGGTGTAAACCTGTCGGATTGAAACACTGAAAATCAGGTCATTTTGCTGCAGTTCGGTGTTTTGTGAATACACGCGTTATAGGTTCTCTATGGTGTCACGCCGCATCCTCTGAAACTCCTGGCATTCACGTCTCCTGTGCTGCGTCTCTCCAGAAACCTGCATCCAGCACACATTGAGTTAAAACACGTGACACATGCGCACTGAATAAAGGGCTACGTCCCATTCTGATCCTTACTGGATCATTAAGCTCAAACCTTCAGAGAGTGAACTGCTCCTCTGTTACCCCGACCTGAACCTATAGTCTATCCAGCTTCCTGCTCCTGCTGATCCACATTACCTTCTGGCTCCTGCATCAGCTACTACCATTCCCATCATCCTTCATATACAACCTGCTCAGTTTCCATATATATTCACCCTCCTCCACCCACACCTACCTGTTTGTCTGTGCAGATCACTGCTCATATTTCCCCTCACCCCGGTGCCACCCCGGTACCATCCCTGACAATGGGACAATGTCTGTGCTGCTGAATTGCTGCTGAATTGCTGCTGAATTGCTGTAAATCGCTCTGTATTTCACTGTCAATTCGCCAGGATTTGGTGAAAACACAGCTTTGTGAATCCACTAATTGCCCTGAAATTGCACCAGACATAGAGATTCACCGCTCTCTGACCTTAATGAATAACCCGCATAGTGCAAAAAAATATATGGGGCGCTAATAGTTACAAGTATTTATAAAGCGCTAACAAGTTCTGTAGCGCTGTACAATGGGTGAGACAGAAGAACACATATACATACAAGTTAGTGGAAGAGGAGCGGGATGGCACTAGGTGAGGGTAAATAGAGAACACGAAGCCCAGAAAAATGGTAAAAATGATCACCGCAGTGAAGGGGTTAATATACACACAGTAGGAGAGAGGACCCGGCTTGAGATCTTACAATCTTACAGGAGACGGGTGACACTAGTGACATGGACAGGAAACATGTGTCCGCTTTTATGATAACCAAAGGCTACGAACGCGCTCATTTATTTCTTGATGTTGTGACTTTAAGAGCAGCTGCTTTTCAGCCCAATGTTCTTGCTTAACGTATGATCCGGCAGCTGGATAAAGCACAATGCTGCCGTTCCTCATCCCGCAGGACGAGGAGGTCGAGAACGTGCCGAGCCCTGTAACTTCCCAGCAGCTGTTGACAATAACAAGACGTACATCCAGATATTGCAATCCCATAATATATCTGGTTTTGCATATATGTACATTTTATGTGGTCAGCGGTTCTAGTTTCCACCTATGAAGAAACGCAAAGTCCTGGGCTGACGCCCTATATCGCTATTTGCTTTTTCTGCATATAAGCAGGTGTTGAACTAAAAATAAACAGAAGTTCTTTTGGCTCAGTTTGAGAGAAACTGCATAGACAGGGGCGTAACTAGAACTCACAGGGCCCCACAGCAAAATGTTATATGGGCCCCCCCCCCTGTCTGCAACCTAACAACCCCCTGCAGCCTATCCCCCCACCGCAATGTGCGCTGTCTATGAGCGTATCACAGAGCTCCACAGCAATAAAACTCACGCTCATACACACCGCACATTACAGTGAGTTTTATTGCTGTGGAGCTCTGTGATACACACCACACATTACTGTATCAAAGAGCTCCACAGCAATAAAACTCACAGTAATGTGCAGTGTGTATGAGCGTATCACAGAATCCACAGTAATAAAACTCACATTAATGTGCAGTGTGTATGAGCGTATCACAGAATACACCTAAATAAAACTCACAGTAATGTGCAGTGTGTATGAGCGTATCACAGAATCCACAGCAATAAAACTCACAGTAATGTGTAGTGTGTATGAGCGTATCACAGAATCCACAGTAATAAAACTCACAGTAATGTATGGTGTGTATGAGCGTATCACAGAATCCACAGCAATAAAACTCACAGTAATGTGCAGTGTATGAGCGTATCACAGAATCCACAGCAATAAAACTCACAGTAATGTGCAGTGTGTATGAGCGTATCACAGAATCCAAAGTAATAAAACTCACAGTAATGTATGGTGTGTATGAGCGTATCACAGAATCCACAGTAATAAAACACAGTAATGTGCAGTGTGTATGAGCGTATCACTGAATCCACAGCAATAAAACTCACAGTAATGGGAGGTGTGTATGAGCGTATCACAGAATCCACAGTAATAAAACTCACAGTAATGTGCGGTGTGTATGAGCGTATCACAGAATCCACAGTAATAAAACTCACTGTAATGTGCGGTGTGTATGAGCGTATCACAGAATCCACAGTAATAAAACTCACATTAATGTGCAGTGTGTATGAGCGTATCACACAATCCACAGCAATAAAACTCACAGTAATGTGCGGTGTGTATGAGTGTATAACAGAATCCACAGCAATAAAACTCACCGTAATGCGCAGTGTGTATGAGCGTATCACAGAATCCACAGCAATAAAACTCACAGTAATGGGCGGTGTGTATGAGCGTATCACTGAATCCACAGCAATAAAACTCACAGTAATGTGCGGTGTGTATGAGCGTATCACAGAATCCACAGTAATAAAACTCACAGTAATGTGCAGTGTATATGAGCGTATCACAGAATCCACAGGAATAAAACTCACAGTAATGTGCAGTGTGTATGAGCGTATCACAGAATCCACAGCAATAAAACTCACAGTAATGTGCAGTGTGTATGAGCGTATCACAGAATCCACAGTAATAAAACTCACAGTAATGTATGGTGTGTATGAGCGTATCACAGAATCCACAGCAATAAAACTCACAGTAATGTGCAGTGTGTATGAGCGTATCACAGAATCCACAGTAATAAAACTCACAGTAATGTGCAGTGTGTATGAGCGTATCACAGAATCCACAGCAATAAAACTCACAGTAATGTGCAGTGTGTATGAGCATATCACTGAATCCACAGCAATAAAACTCAGTAATGTGCAGTGTGTATGAGCATATCACTGAATCCACAGCAATAAAACTCACAGTAATGTGCGGTGTGTATGAACGTATCACAGAATCCACAGCCATAAAACTCACAGTAATGTGCGCTGTGTATCAGCGTATCACAGAGTGCCACATACATTACATATATACAGCCTCATTCTTCATGTACCCTGTGTATTTATATAGAGAATGAGGCTTTATATATGTTATCCTGTGTATTACTACATATATACAGCCTCATTCTCTATATAAATACACAGACCCCAGATACATGTATACCCAGACAGACCCCAGTTACGGTACCTTGTCCAGTCAGCTGGTCTGGTCCTGGGGGAGGCTGGTGCCGCAGTCGGTCAGAAGGAGCCAGGAGGGACGAGCACGAGCTGCTCCTCCGTGTGCCTGCTCAGTTTGAGCGCCGGCACAGTGACTGCAGACTGCGCCCACACACACGCGTCCGGCCACGAGATGACTCTTACAGACAGGACGGGCAGGGAGATAGACAGGGGGAGACAGGGCAGGCAGGGGGAGAAAGGACAGGCAGGGCAGGGGAGACAGGACAGGCAGTGGGGGGGAGACAGGACAGGCAGTGGGGGGAGACAGGACAGGCAGTGGGGGGGAGACAGGACAGGCAGTGGGGGGAGACAGGACAGGCAGTGGGGGGGAGACAGGACAGGCAATGGGGGGGAGACAGGACAGGCAGTGGGGGGGAGACAGGACAGGCAAAGGGGGGGAGACAGGACAGGCAGTGGGGGGGAGACAGGACAGGCAGTGGGGGGGGAGACAGGACAGGCAGTGGGGGCAGACAGGACAGGCATGGGGGGCAGACAGGACAGGCGGGGGGAGACAGGACAGGCAGGGGGGGAGACAGAACAGACGGGGGGAAACAGGACAGGCGGGGGGAAACAGGACAGGCAGGGGGAGGAGACAGGACAGGCATGGTGGGAGACAGGACAGGCATGGTGGGAGACAGGACAGGCATGGTGGGAAACAGGACAGGCGGGGGGAGACAGGACAGGCGGGGGAGACGGGACAGGCGGAGGAAGAGGGGACAGGCGGGGGGAGACAGGACAGATGGGGGAGACAGGACAGATGGGGAGACAGGACAGGCACAGCGTGGGAGACAGGACAGGCAGGGGGGGGAGAAAGGACAGGCGGGGGATGCAGGGGGAGGATAGGTGGGGGGGAGAAATGACAGGCAGGGGGAGACAGGACAGCCAGGAGGAGATCATGGACAGGCAGGGGCGATACACGGGACACACACACACACTGCCCCCTCTCATCCGCAGGTCGCCGGCCCCTGAGCTGTACGGCCCGCTCAGAGGATGCCGGAGGGTCGATCGGCGGCATACTGGAGAGCACTTCCGGTGACGTCATACACGGGCACCGGAAGTACGCCGATCGCAGGTATTGTGTAGCCACTCATATGCAGGAGCAGGAGCAATAACGCCAGCAGGGGCCCGAGCTTTGTAGAGGTCCAGATGCTCCGGCAGCGACACGGGCCCCACTCGGCTGCGGGCCCCATAGAGCCCGCGTGGGTCGCTATGGTGGTAGTTCCGCCATTGTGCATAGACCATAATCCTGGCGTCTGTGTTTTTCTTTCCGTGCGCACGTAAACTGCTCAACTTCTCAGAATAATTTGGGCAGAAGCAGACATTCGCGTGGACGTTTTGTCAACCAAAACACTAGGTGAGGGAAAATAGAGGACCTGAAGTAGCGGGCGCATGTGGGAAGATGGAGCAAATAATGTACAGCGGGGAAATCATGGAGTGAGCCGATATGTGTTTTCAGAGACTTCTTGAAAGATGGGAGAGACGGAGAGACTGATGTTGTGGGGGAGGGCGGTCAATAGAAAGGGGGCAGCTCGGGAGAAGTCTTGAAGGTGGGAGTTGGGGGTGTGGGTACGTGGAGATGATAGCATCAGATCATTGGCCGAGCAAAGTGGTCGGGATGGGATTTACCTGCTAGTAAGGGAGGTGATGTAGGCAGCGGCGCGGTTATGGAGAGCTTTGTACGTGAGGACCAGTATTTTGAATTGGATTCTAGAGGAAAAAGGAGGTGCGGGAGGTGAGGTGAATGAGCCTGGCACAGTCGTTCATAACAGACTGCAGAGGGAGAATCTGGGATCTCTTAAGGCCAGGGAGAAGGAGGTTACAGTAGTCAAGATGGGAGCTAATAAGAGCTTGGATGAGCATTTTAGCAGAGTCCTGAAAAAGACAGGGGCGGATGTGTGCAATGTTGGTTAGGTGGAAGTAGCAGGATTTGGTTAGTGACTGAATGTGAGGAGTAAAGGAGAGATCAGAGTCGAATAGGACTCCGAGGCAACGAGCCTGAGAAGAAGAAGTAATGGTGGAGATTGTGCAGAGATGGACTCTGGGACCTCTTAAGGCCAGAGAGAAGGAGGTTACAGTAGTTAAGGCGGGAGATAATAGGAACTTGGATGAGCATTTTAGTAGAGTCCTGATTGCACGCGTTCATCCCTGTCTCAATGTTTTTAAGGCGTAAGTAGCAAGATTTGGTTAGTGACTGAATGTGAGGAAGTGAAGGAGAGATCAGAGTCAAAGAGGACACCGAGGCAACGAGACGGAGAGGTAGAGGTAATGGTGGCACCATTTACCTGAAGGAATGTTTGTTTTAAAGTGACAGAAGACGAGAAGTTCCGTTTTAGAGAGGTCATCCAGTCAGAGACAGCCAGTATAACGAAATTGTGCTGCAATCACGAGGATCCACCAGCCGGCTGGAAGACTTCCCAATCCAGAAACAGTAGAACAATATAGTTGCAGACTCGTTAGCGGTAATTTAAAAGGATTTTATTCCATTGTAAGCACGAACACAAGACAACGTTTCGACCCTCTCAGGTCTTTGTCAAGTCTGAATAAACAATACACCACACACATATAAATAGGTGAATAACACAATCAAGCTGACGAGTCGATTACACATTGATCAGGAAAGCCTGCTGCCCAATCAGAGAGTTCTAACGAGTTCTCCCTACATGGCATGCAATTATACATGGTTCTCCTATAATGCCAACTAGATTTTATTGAATCAATACGGCATATATAAACAGTGAAAAACACAAATAAAAGTAACAACAATTCACCAAAAATGAATCAATATCTATAATTATATTGCCTATAGCAGTGGTCCCCAACCCAGGCCCTCAGGGCCCACTAACAGGCCAGGTTTGCCAGATATCTGAAGCACAGCACAGGTGATATGATTTGCTGCTCAGTGATTGCAGGATTTAGTCTGCATTTCCCCAAGGTGATCTGCAAAATCTGGCCTGTTAGTGGGCCCTGAGGGCCTGGGTTGGGGACCACTGGCCTATAGCACTCATTAAGTCATATTATTCATATTAAAGTTTTATTCTCGGTGTATAACAATTGTCTATGATAAAAGGAATGTAGCTGTTGGACAAAAGAGGTCATATACATACATTCTATAGAATGGGACATTTGCAGATCTCAATACATCACCTCTATATATATTTTTTCTCTACGCAAGAATTTTCTACTATAAAAAAGGAGAGAGATCGAAATCTCTATTCAGTCCACAGGGCTCAATAGTGTTCAGTCGATATATCCAATATAGTGCTTTCTTTTTTTAATGCTAATTCTCTGTCACCACCTCTAATGCATTTGTTTACTGAATCAATTACTTGAGACCTCAATTGCGAGATTTCATGACCTGATGTAATGAAATGTTTTGGTATAGGTCAGGGGTGGGCATTTGTTTTGGCTCGGGGGCCACTTTGTGGGAGCGGAGGGCCGCACTTGCCCCCAGTACTAATTATAACCAGAAACATGCCCCCAGAACTAATTATAACCAGACACTTGCCCCAGCTCAGATGGATATATTGCCCCAGGCCAGCGCACATGGATATATTGCCGCCAGCTCACATGGATATATTGCCCCAGGCCAGCTCACATGGATATATTGCCCCAGGCCAGCTCACATGGATATATTGCCCCAGGCCAGCTCACATGGAAATATTTGCCCCCAGCTCATATGTATATATTTGCCCCAGCTCATATATATATTTGCCCCAGCTCACATGGATATATTGCCCCAGACCAGCTCACATGGATATATTGCCCTAGACCAGCCAGCCGCGATCTCGCATCGCGGAGTTCACGTGACCTCCGCGATCTTGCGAGACTGTGACTGGCTGTTGGATCCAAAAGCGAGCGGCAGAGATTTGTGCCAGCGGCCGCGCGTAGGAGGAAAACCACGCGGCCGCCGCCAATAAGTCGAGCACCTGCTTGGCGGGTCGCAAATTACTCTCTGGCGGGCCGCATGTGGCCCGCAGGCCGTACTTTGCCCACCCCTGGTATAGGTAAATCAATTCTTTTGAGACGAATGTCGGACTTGTGCTTAGTAATCCTATTTTTTAATTTCTGTGTGGTTTCTTCCACATATATCCAACCACAAGGGCATTTGATCAAATAGATCACATACTGAGAGTTACTGATGGAATTTACCTATCACGATCAGGCAGCTATGAAAATATATGACATGATTAAAATGCTTATTCAGTTGAACTTTGCTCTAAATTAGTATTCTGTCACCAAGTTGATAGTTTGGAAATACATCTTGCCCAATTATCTGCGTTATGGTGTAAATGTCTAAAACACACCCAAGAACAGGGAAGTGGCTAGAAAAGAGGAAGTAAATGTAGAGTAGGAGACAGATGCTCTTAATGTCAATAGAAAAGACGTTAATTGTATCTGAAACCCGCGGAACTCCGGGACCGTAGGATACGTATCTCTCAAGATGTGTCAATTCCTACAAAGTATCCGTCTCAACGCTTTTGAGTGAGTCCCAAATTTTGGTAAAAATGCCAATCTATTTTTTTTTTCTTTGAGAAACCGTCGTTGTTGATTTATTTCTCCCATAAGTCAATTCTTTATGAAGAAGTTTATTGGGTTACCCTCTTTCACTAAATCTTGTTACCATCTCTCCCAACGTGTGTTCACATAGCTTTGGGTCACTCACAATTCTTTTAACCAGTCAGAGAAAGCCAGTAGGCAGGATGTAAAACAGTCCAACACTGGAGGAGAGAGATCGGGGAGGAGAGGATATTGAAATCCATAGGAAGAAATGAGGTTGCCCAGAGAGGCGATACAGATCGAGAAGAGTAGGGGACCGAGAACAGAGCCTTGAGGTACCCCAACTGAAAGAGGAACTGGGGGTGAAGATGCACCAGCGAAGGAGACACTGAAGTAACAAAGAGAGAGATAGAAAGAGAACCGGGAGAGAGCTGTGTCACTGAGGCCAAGTTGAAGCAGCGTGAGGAGCAGGAGAGAGTGGTCAACAGTGTCAAATGCAGCAGAAAGGACAAAAAGAATAAGGAGGGAGACGTGGTCCTAGGATAAGTGACTTTAATGCATGCTCCCCATATTCCATACCTGACACGAAACCCCTAAGGAATCACTTAGCGCCTCGGTGATGTAGCGTGAGGAGCAGGAGAGGGTGGTCAACAGTGTCAAATGCAGCAGAAAGGACAAGAAGAATAAGAGGGAGACGTGACCTTTGGTTTTAGCTGCAATTAAATCATTAGTCACCTTGGTCAGAGCCGTCTTGGTGGACACTGGGAGCAAAAGCCGGATTGGTGCGGATTAAGTATAGAGTTAGCAGCAAGAAAAATCCAACGAGCTGGTTATAGATCAGGAGTTCTAAGATTTGGAGGCAAAGGGGAGCAGAGAGATGGGACGGTAATGGAAGCTCTCAGACGAGTAAGCGTTAATGCTAGGATAAGTGACTTTAATGCATGTCCCCCATATTCCATACCTGACACAAAACCCCTAAGAAATCTCTTAGCGCCTCAGTGATTGAGCGAGCTTGCGCATGCTTACTCCACTTTGTGCACCCTATACTTAGCATGGGGAGAGCAAACGATCTGTAGCGCTTAGATAAGTAAGGTATTACATAATGCTGGCGCTAAATACCACAAGGATGTGATGTTGAAAATTTTAGCTACTGTTCAAACCAGGCGCTAACTCCAAAATCGATGAACCTGTGCAAGTGCTATATCACCAGCCTAGAAGAAGGATTGCAGCACTGCACATGTCCTATTGGCCTCACACAGCAGAGTTTTTAGACGATGGATGTAGTCAGGCATGCTAGGATTATTAACAAATAAAAAAAGAGGAATAGTAGCGCTGATAAGTATCTGTGGAAATCGCTCATACACCAAAATGGTCCTTGTTACTCAACCATCAATACAAAATACAAGACAAAGAGATAGTGTAGCGATAGCAATGTCCTTCTTGAAATGTGGTAGGTCCCAAAATTTTCGTGGTCCTCTTCAAGATATCCCTCAAATAGAGACAAAGAGAGAATAGATCATAGTGCGACCCATATAGAACCGTATGGTGAATATAGATAAATTTCACTCACATGAGGTGGAACCCTCCTGGTTCTGGGTCAGTCGCTTTAGGGTCGTTACTGGCTACCCAAATGCCCCTTCCGAAGTAGATCAAGTCTCACGCCCAAGTAGGTCACTTGAAGATAACGGAATATTGATAGATGTGAAAGTCTGCTCAAAAGAAGATGTTTACATACTTGCGAACTGTCACGACGCGGTCTAACAGAGTCCCGATACCTCGGTGTACAGACGCGACTCCCGATGTGTAAAGCAAAGGGAAGGAGGGGGGCCCAATCTAAGACACCTTGAGATGGCCAACTCTCCCCAACACTAAGACACCTTGAGATGGCCAACTATGCAGCCTGCAGGCGGGACACCCCGAGAGACCTGCTGGAGAGCCGAGGAGGGATTGCCGGATCCAAGGACAAAGATGCCCTAATCACCGAGCTAACTGAAATGGACCAAAGGAATGGTAATACTAGACCCCAGTCAGCTGAGCAGCTATTCCAGCAGAGGGTCCGGCGACGAATGGCCCTGTATGGGAGTGATACGTCTGAGAAAGCCATTAGTTGGGCCATCTCGGACATAATGCTGCAGGATGCCCAGCAGGAAAAAGAGCTGGATCGCCAGGAGAGGGAGCATGAGGGCAGCATGGACTCCGGATGGCTGAGCTGCGAGGTAGGCTGAGGCAGTCTGAGGTCCCGGAGCCTCTGGATTGGGACGATTATGTGGTGTCAGCTGAAGTGCGTACCACGGCACAAAATGCCTCTGGCCTCTACTGTCAAGAGCCAGAGGATCTCTGGCAGATGAAGGTGGATGAGACAACAGTCTCCACCAGTGTGACCCAGCAGGATGGTTGGGCACTTTTAGAGGAGGACTGTCTTGAGCTATTGGGTGAAGTGGAAGTCCCTACTGGAGATTTGTGGGGATGTGGGGCAGATGGCCCAGATTGACCCCAATGTGCTCCCAGCCACGGATGACTGAGGGAGCTTGAAGGCCTGGATATGGCAGTGACAGAGGCCTGGGACTGTCCGACAGAAGGAGCGGACAGTCTGCACAGAGCAGAGGAACCTGAACAAATGGAGCCGGAAAGAGATCCTACATTTTCCAGTCTTGTCCGCCATGGAAGAAGTGGCGTCGTTGCCCCTAGCACTGCAGGTGCTAAATTGCCAGGATGAGCCTGGGGTTGCCCAAGTCATGCCTGAGCAACCGGCAGACGGGTCCGGATGGCCCTCTACATATCCACTGCGAGTGGAGGATGCCTTCCCCTTCAGCGGACACTACCCCAGTGTCCATCCTCTCAGCAGAAGTGCTGGCTATGGGGTAGAGTGCCGCTGGCCTCTGCCCACACCCTAGTGAAGGGACAGAGAGTCCATAAAACGGTGAATGCCAGGTGTCTCCCCAGCTCGAGAGGACAGGCGCCCCAGAGGTTATGGGCTGCCAATTGTTTGCAGAAGAGCCCACAGACTATCTGACCATCCCCTCCTCACTCAAGCAGCCAAGCAAGATTAAGAGAGCAGGCGGCCTCGCTCCCCACTGGCGGTTTGTGATGCCAGGAGTGGAGACAACTGTTCTTGAACCACCTGTGCGGAGGGCATCGGTCATCCCATGTTCCCCTCCGCCGCTGACCGGAGCACCAGGAAGGGGTGCTGTTGACACATTATTTACCCAGGATGTTGATACCCTGAGAGAAGGTACAGGCAGTACCTCGTCTCAGCAGCGTTCCATTTCCCCAGGAGGGGGTGCAGGCAAGATGGCGCACCTGCAATACGCCTGCAATACGTCCAGGAAAGACCCTCAACATCCCACTATGGATGGTTGTCCCCCCGAGACAGGAGGCCAGGCACGAGAGTCCAGTGTACCCCTTTGACAGCAGGCCAGCCCAAACAGGTGGAGAAGCTCGGGGGCTCGCCTCCTCCCAACAGACTATGGACCAAGGTATGGCCTATTACTCCGACAACCCCTAGTCGACCCGTTGGAGTCCAACTGTGGTCGTTGGACTCCTTTGGGTAGGGGAGATATGTCATAGAACTCACATGGCGCTCCCCGCGTCAAACCTCAAGACTTTTATTTTCTTAGCAAAAACCCCAAAAGACACACATTTGCCTTGGGAAAGACCTTATGTTCAGTTACAGTTGTGTTCAAAATTATTCAACCCCCACTGAAATTGAGTGTTTTGGCCAGTTTGACATTGATTTTGATCATTCAGTCATCTTGCTTACAATTAAATCAAAGAGGCACGTGTAGGTCAGACAAATATAACATAACATTTATAATGAAATAAGCACAAATGTCTTTTCTGTGCTCACATCATTATCAGTTTTATTCAACCCCCAAGTGACATTCAATCTTAGTACTTAGTACAACATCCTTTTACAGTTACAACAGCTTTTAAACGTGAAGCATAGCTTGACACAAGTGTCTTGCAGCGATCTACGGGTATCTTCGCCCATTCGTCATGGGCAAAAGCCTCCAGTTCAGTCACATTCTTAGGCTTGCGCACTGCAACTGCTTTCTTTAAGTCCCACCAGAGGTTCTCAATCGGATTTAAATCAGGTGACTGCGATGGCCACTCCAAAATGTTCCAGCCTTTAATCTGCAACCATGCTCTAGTGGACTTGGAGGTATGCTTGGGATCATTGTCCTGTTGAAAGGTCCAACGTCTCCCAAGCCTCAGGTTTGTGACGGACTGCATCACATTGTCATCCAATATCTCCTGGCACTGAAGAGAATTCATGGTACCTTGCACACGCTGAAGCTTCCCTGTACCTGCAGAAGCAAAACAGCCCCAAAGCATGATTGACCCCCGCCATGCTTCACAGTAGGCAAGGTGTTCTTTTCTTCATAGGCCTTGTTCTTCCTCCTCCAAACATAGCGTTGATCCATAGGCCCAAACAGTTCTAATTTTGTTTCATCAGTCCACAGAACACTATCCCAAAACTTCTGTGGTTTGTCCACATGACTTTTGGCATACTGCAGTCGACTCTTCTTATTCTTTGGAGACAGCAAGGGGGTGCGCCTTGGAGTTCTGGCATTGAGGCCTTCATTACGCAGTGTGCGCCGTATTGTCTGAGCTGACACTTCAGTACCCACATCTGACAAATCTTTTCTCAGTTCCTCAGCAGTCACACGGGGACTTTTCTCCACTCTACGATTCAGGTAGCGCACAGCAGTCGAAGTCAGCATCTTCTTTCTGCCACGACCAGGTAGCGTTTCAACAGTGCCCTTTGCCTTGAATTTGCGAATGATGCTTCCTATGGTCTCTCTTGGTATGTTTAACATCTTTGCAATCTTCTTATAGCCATTGCCCTTCCTGTGAAGAGTAATCACCTCTTCTCTTGTCTTCCTGGACCATTCTCTTGACTTCACCATGTTTGTAACCACACCAGTAAATGTCTAGAAGGAGCTGAGTATCACAGTCATTTTAAAGCTGCCTAATTGGTGCTTATTATGCTTTATTGCTGCTCCGTGACATCCACAGGTGTTTTCAATACCTGATTGAAAACACTTGAATGAACCTCTGTTCTTCAGAGTGGTAGTCTTTAAGGGGTTGAATAATTGTGTCAATGAAGAATTCACAAAAGGAACATTTACTACTGTATTACAAAACCAATTGATGTCATTTTAGTTGCATATGGTTCTTTAAAAAGTCCTTGTAGGATTTCATTCTGAATACAATTACAAATGTCACTAAATTCCCTAAAACCCTTTACAGCATTGGGGGTTGAATAATTTTGAACACAACTGTATATTGCATGGTGTGATTTTAAATGTATTGTAAATTGCTTTAAATGTACTTTTATTACTTTATGTGAATGTGAACTAAGATGTGTTTTGAAGGTACAGACCTTTCGTATAGAATGTAAAATAGTTCTGAGTGCTTTGTGATTATGCAAAAGAGCTGTTCCCCTTATCTGGTTGCAAGTTTGAACATTCAAGAGTCTGGAATAGTGTTTAATCTGATCTATTGGAACAATAGATTATGTAAATTATGTCTTCCTTGATTTTGCCAAGGCCTTTGACACGGTAGACTATGGTATCTTGTTAGAAAATTTTAAAAACTCTGGCATTGGTGATCGCACGCTAACCTGGTTTCAATCATGTGTATCCGACCGATCACAATATGTGTCAATTTCTGGCAGCTCCTCCCTCCCCCCTCCCAGTCATGTGCGGTGTACTCCAAGGCTCAATACTAGGCCCCCTGCTATTCACAATATTCATAAATGATCTGCCCAACATCTGCAAAGCCTCAACTGTACATATGTACGCAGACGACACTGTAATCTATACCAGCAAACCAAATCTCCCGCAGCTGGAGGCCGTGCTGCAAGAACCATTCACAGAGGTAGAAAAGTGGATCAAAAACAACAAACTTTTTTAAAATAATGACAAAACTATAACGATGCTCTTTGGAACAAAACGTAAACTACACAAATTGCAAAATCCCCATCTATGTGTTGGGACAAAATCAAATGGCATGCTGACCAGAGTCACTTCTCTCAAATATCTAGGTATGTGGTTGGACCCTAATCTATGCTTTGGCCCCCACATCGACAAACTCTCATCTAAACTCTACCCCAAACTAGGTGCCCTGTACAGAAACAAATCCTGCCTGAGCCCCGCGGTAAGAAAGCAGATTGTACAACAAATGCTTATGCCGGCTATTGATTACGGAGATGTAGTGTATGCAGCCGCCCCGCAAACACACCTTCATAAACTTACTACATTGTATAACTCATTCTGCCGCTTTGTGCTACAATGTAACTACATGACCCACCATTGTGACATGTTAAAAGAGCTAAACTGGCCATCGCTGGAGTCTAAACGCGCCCTTCACCTCTCCAGCCTGGTGTCTAAGAGCATTTCTGGGAAGCTGCCACCCTACCTGAATAGACTGCTTCCCCCAGCAGCTCCCTCATCCTATAACCTCCGATCCAGGACCTGCACCTTACTTGCAATACCACAATACAAAAAGAAAGTGGCTCAGTCCTCATTTTCCTACAGAGCACCACAATTATGGAATAACCTCCCAGACACCATCAAATCTTCCCCCAGTCTTAAAGGGACACTCTAAGCAACATGACCACCTAAGCTATTTTAGGTGGTCATGATGCCCAGAGTATCCTGCCCTCTGTCCCCCCTCCCTCCGCTCAGCGGTTCAGCAGAAAATGCTGAAAACAGCTGAGAGAGGCGGAGGAGTTTACTCCGCCCTCCCAGCTGTCAGTCAGCAGAGCGGGAATCATATTTCCCGCTTCTGCCGACTTTTGCCGAGTAGGAGACGTCATCGCGCTTTCAGCTCGATGACGTCTCCAACTCACCGCAGAAGCTGGCGGCTCCCTCTGAGGGTTAGTGTTGCGCGCATCCTCTTGCGCGCAACACTAATCCTCAGAGGGAGCCGGGAGGAAGCCTGCTGATTGGCTGGCTTATGTGAGAGGCGCACATGCGCGCTTCTCACGTAAACCAGAAGGCAAGTTGGATGGAAGAAGGACGGGAGCGGAAGAGGAGGGAGGTGAGTATATAAAAAAAAAAAAACACCGCTGGAAAGAAGAGGATTTTAGGGTAAGTATTACAGTTACAAAACAAAAAATAGCGATTTATTAAGGGAATAGGGATAGGTTAGGATTAAAAAAACGGGGGGGGGGGTTATTTTTTTATTAGAGTGTTCCTTTAAGTCACTCAAGAGTTCCTTACTAACATACCTCAATACAGAATGTACCTGTAAACCTGTAACATAGTGACTATATTTCCTACATATTTTTCTGTTAATCTGTATATTTGTGTTGTTTTTTAATATCTTGCATTGTATTACTTTGTATTTCTGTAACTGTAACACTTCAATGTTCTTGAACCCAGGACATACCTGAAAACGAGAGAAATCTCAATGTATCCTTCCTGGTAAAATCCTTTATAAATAAATAAATAAATAAATAAATATGAAGGCTAAGGAATGTTTATTGTAAATATCTAACTGACTTAATGTAATTAGAGGTTTAGTAGGTCAATGTTCCTCATTTGGTTTATGCAAATTATAACTGTTGGACCTGAGCATAAATAGTGGCGTCTTTCAATAAAAGTCAGAGAATCCTGTTTGAACATACAGCTTGTCTGGTGTCTCATTCGGGGTACCCACTCTCACCCTCAGAAGGCACAGGAAATTCAAAGAGGCTCCAAGGTAGAGGATCAGACAAAGCAGGTCTGGAGCTAGAGATCAGACTGCTCGAGGCACTGAGTTCCGAGCAAATCAGCGGCCGGGCTGATCTTGGCAAGGGGGTGTCTGGAGAGCCAGGACAGACAGACGGAGTGGGGTTCCCCTCACACCGTGGCGCTGCAGTGAGCAGACACACGGGGGCTTTGCCATCTTGCATCTCTAAGGCTAGGGTCAGACTAACGCATTTTTCACGTTGTCCGTGAAAAAGTGCGTTCGAACGAATGGACGTATCTTTTCACGGAATACGCGATAGCGGTCATACAATGCGCATTTTCGTCCGTGATTTTGTACGGATCATCAATAAAACCCTTTTTGCGTCTGGACGTTATGTTGGCCGGACATTAGCAGCGTCTGACGTCTCCTAATCACGCACACACGCCGCTAGCGGACGCAGCGCACTCTGTACGTCAGTAGTAGCGGTTTGACGTTCTCGAAAACATGCGTTCGTTTGCCACTTGTGTTGTCCGGACGAACTTTCGTGCGGCCGTTCTTCGTATGTTCCCCGGCATTGGACGTCATTTGCTGCTAGCACGGCCGTGATTTCGTGCGGCTAAACGCACGTTAAAAATGCTTTCGTCTGACCTTAGCCTGAATTGTACACCGCAGAAGGTTAAGTGAGGTGTCTTTGGAAAGGTCAGAGTCTGATCTTTACAATGATACAAACATGACCATGTAATGCGTAAAAATAAATAATTGAATAAAGTAAATGCAAAATAATTGTTTTCTGTTCTACAGCAGAGGCAATATATGCTTTTACACAGGCCAGCCATCAGAAATTTCGGGGCCCCTTACTGACCCTCAGAATAGGGCCCCCCCATGATCCGCTCTCCCCATAGGAAATACATTTTTAGGCTAAGGTCAGACTAACGCAGTATTAACGTGCGTTTATCCACACTAAATCACGGCCGTGCTAGCAGCAAATGACGTTCAATGCCGGGCAGCATACGAAGAACGGCCGCACGAAAGTCCGGCTGCGCAACGCAAGCGGCAAACAAACGCATTTTTTCTAGAACATCAAACCGCTAGTACTGACGTACAGAGTGCGCTGCGTCCACTAGCGGCGTGTGTGTGTGATTGGGAGACGTCAGACGCTGCTAATGTCCGGCCAACATCACATCCAGACACAAAAAGGGTTTTATTGATGATCCGTACAAAATCACGGACGAAAATGCGCATCGTATGACCGCTATCGCGTATTCCGTGAAAAAATACGTCCATTCGTTCGAACGCACTTTTTCACGGACAACGCGAAAAATGCGTTAGTCTGACCCTAGCCTTACTGTGAATCGTGATCATATTACAGAGTGTTAGTCCCAATATCTTAAAATCACACATATTGCTCGCACAACAGCACATTTAACATAAAGTATCTGGTTCAAATAATTTAAGACAGTAAAAAATTCAAATTGTTATTAAAAAAAAATATGAATCAAGATCGGATTACAGAGTGTTGCTCCCAATACCTTAAAATCACATAAAATGTGTATTCGTACAAACAATGTAACATAGAAGTATAATTAGATAAATCCACTAGATAAGCATCACAGAGCACCACAGCAACAGAACTCTCAGTAATATGCAGTGCGTATGAGCATATCAGAGCACCACAGCAATAGAACTCTCAGTAATATGCAGTGCGTGTGAGCATATCAGAGCACCACAGCAACAGAACTCTCAGTAATATGCAGTGCGTGTGAGCATATCAGAGCACCACAGCAACAGAACTCTCAGTAATATGCAGTGCGTATGAGCATATCAGAGCACCACAGCAACAGAACTCTCAGTAATATGCAGTGCGTGTGAGCATATCAGAGCACCACAGCAACAGAACTCTCAGTAATATGCAGTGCGTGTGAGCATATCAGAGCACCACAGCAACAGAACTCTCAGTAATATGCAGTGCGTATGAGCATATCAGAGCACCACAGCAATAGAACTCTCAGTAATATGCAGTGCGTATGAGCATATCAGAGCACCACAGCAATAGAACTCTCACGGTAAAAGCAGTGAGTGAGAACGTACACAGAATCCACAGCAATAGACCTCCAACAGTAAAGGCAGGGAGTATGAACGTACAGAGAATCCACAGCAATAGACCTCCAACAGTAAAGGCAGTGAATGTGAACATACACAGAATCCACAGCAATAGACCTCCAACAGTAAAGGCAGCGAGTATGAACGTACACAGAATCCACAGCAATAGACCTCCAACAGTAAGGCTAGGGTCAGGCGAAAGCATTTTTCCCCGAGAACGTGAAAAAGAGCGTCCGAACGCATTGACGTATTTTTTCATGGAATGCGCAAAAACGGTAAGGCGATGCGCATTTTCGGGCGTGATTTTGTACGGATTGTCAATAAAACTCTTTTTGCGTCTGGACGTTATGTAGGCTGGACATTAGCAGTGTCTGACATCTCCTAATCACGCACACACGCCGCAGCTGCGCACTCAGTACATCAGTACTAGCGGTTCAGCGTTCTCAAAAAAATGCGTTCAAATTCCACTTGCGTTGTGCGGCCGGACTTTTGTGCAGCCGTACATCGTATATTGGCCGTCATTGCCCTTCATCTGCTGCTAGTGCGGCCGTAATTATGTGCGCCAGAACGCACGTTAAAAGTGCGCTGGTCTGACCCAAAAGGCAGTCAGTGAGTATGAACGTACACAGAATCCACAGCAATAGACCTCCAACAGTAAAGGCAGTGAGTATGAACGTACCTAGAATCCACAGCAATAGACCTCCAACAGTAAAGGCAGTGAGTGTGAACGTACACAGGATCCACAGCAATAGACCTCTAACAGTAAAGGCATTGGGCCACATTACATACTTGATGCTAACGTTTGCACTCACCTGCGTGAGCATTAATGTTAGCCCAAGTATTTAACGCATATTTCAATCCAAACGCTAATGGGTTAAGTAACCTGTTTGCGTTTGGTATCTTATAGAAAATATAAATAAATATATTTAAGGGAGCGCAGTACATATATTGGTGGAAACTATAAACAAGAAATGACTTAGCTTTTAAATTAGTCAGCATGGGGTTGAACCTCCTTATTCGGAAATCTGATCATATAATATCATCATCCTATGTGAAAAGAAATATAGATTGCGTAGCACAGTATAACAGTTTAAAACACACTTAGTGGTGTAGATGGTCGCACTCAAAAGGTGGAGCCCCCAATGGCTCGTGTCAATTCGCCTTTAGGTCTCTTATAGGAGGGGACCTCGCCCATATGGAACCTTGAAGTTTTCCTGGGATAGAGGATAGCTAAGGTGGAGTCTTCAACGCCTCTTATCGGTTGGCTTTTAAATCTCTCATAGAGGGGAAACTTCGCCCATGTACAGATTTCTTTTTGATGGCAGGATGTACCTCAGATGTAAAGGATATCACTATAGTGCATTATCATTGATACACAGATAAGATATATAAAAGTGAAAACTCACGTGATTCAGAGCCTTCCAAAATGATGGCTCTGTATATTAGGCATATGGACCTCTTATTTGATCAGAGGGGGTCCTTCCTCCAGGATAGAAGTAGATGGACTTCCACAATGAAGAGATTTGAGTATAAAGGTATAAGAAAATTTAATAGGAATAAAATCCGAAAAAACAAATAAATTCAAAAAATACGAGAAGAATAAATACGAAAAGAAAAAATCCGAAACGCGTTTCGCTTGCGTCCTGCAAGCCTCCTCAGTCGGTAATGGGATGTTGTCCATTATTGCTGTTTAAATATACTTTCTGTTCGTAGATTAGTTGGTCGATACGATTCACCTGATCGCATTGGATCACCACTACTTCCGATTTCCGCTTCTGTTACAAGCCAGTCAATGGTGTTTGTGCTCGCGCTGTTCGCGATGCGCATGCGTAGTTCGTAATTCTTTCGTTCGTTTTCCGGATGTTGACACCGGAAATCGCAAGTCGTCCCATTTAAAGTATATTTTTAAGTGTATAATGAACAAAAAGCATAATATTCTTTTATGAATCTGTAGGAAATGGATATGTGAATGATGAAATACGAATGAATTACGAAAATATATATATAGAAAAAATACGAATGTAAATCTAAATAAATACGAAAATATAAAACCAATATAATGTTACAGTGCAATGTACTCTCATAAATACAAATAGTCCCAACAGGGAAAATGTTCCTTTCATCTGACAATGACAGTTCAGGAAATTATATTCATTAAAATTATTAATTAAAAAAAATGACATACTTCAAAATCTGTATTTAAACCTCTGGGAACCAGAGTGTCCAAATAATAAATCCATCTCATTTCGATCTTAATCATTTTGCGGTGGAGATCTTCCCCCTCTCCATTGACTCTGAACCTTCTCAATAGCAAAAAATGGGTATTTTCAGGATCACACCTATGCATTTCTTTATAATGTAATGGTACACTATGTTTTTCATTGCCATTACATATATTATTCATGTGTTCATTAATTCTAACATACAGATGGCGTGAGGTTTGACCAATATATATTTTATTGCAAGGGCATCTTATCAAATAAATCACGTTCTTGGAGTGACATGTAAGAATTGATTTGATCTTATATTCGTTTCCTCCTTCCGTGGCACAGAACTGTTGGATTAATCTTTTATGGTTCTTCGTTTTTCGGCAGGCTATACAACGGCCACACCCATAAAAGCCTGGTTTTTAAATTAAAGAATTCTTTCTTTTTTCTGGGTGGTTGGTATGTGGCTCTTAACTAGTTGTTTTTGATAGTATCACTGCCTCTAAAGATAATTCTTGGTTTTTCTGGGAGAATCCCATTAAGGGAAGGATCTCGTTTGAGGATTGGCCAGTACCTATTGATTGATTTCTTTATGGTTTGATTGGTGTGTTATAGTTAAGGACTAGAGCTACTTCAGCAGTTTCTCTCCTTTCTTTCTGTTTATATTGCAGAAGTTGTTCCCTGTCCATTTGAAGGACATCTTCCCTAACTTGTTTTAAGGGTTCTTCTTTATATCCCTTCTCTTTGAAGTCAATCATTAATTTATTGGTTTGCTGTAAATACTGTGGTATATCTGTACAATTCCTCCTCATCCTCATCATTTGTCCCTTTGGTATAGCTCGGAGCCACGGTTGGTAATGATTGCTCGTTTGATGGATATAGCTATTAACTTGTACCTCCTTAAAGTGGGTTTTAGTTTTAACCGTTTTATTTTCTATATAGATATTTAAATCCAAGAAATCTATTGTTTCAGTGCTTATGCATGATTCTAATTGAATACCCAAAGAGTTATGATTGAGATGACATATGAATTGTGTAAGTGAATTCATATCCCCTTGCCAAATAATGAGAATATCATCGATATATCTCTTATAGAGGACGAGGTTTTGCCCCCAGCCATGCCCAGCCCATACTGCACCGGATTCCCAGTGAGACATGAACAAATTGGCATAGCTGGGGCAAACCTCGTCCCCATGGCTGTTCCATTCTGTTGAAGGAAAAGTCTCCTCCATACCAGAAAAAATTGTTAGTCAATATCAAAAGGATGCCCTCAACAATATATTCTATTTGGTCCTCCTTGAAATTTCCAGATTGAGTTAAAAAGTGTCTGACTGCTAGGCAGCCAGCTTCATGTGGAATAATTGAGTATAAGGAGGCCACATCACATGTCGCGAGAATATAATCATCTTGCCACACAATATCCCTCAATAAATTCAATACTGAAATAGTGTCCTTCAAATATGCAGGTGTAGTCACTACTATTGGTTGTAGGAGATTATCTACATACTCCGAAATTCTACATGATACAGAATTTATACCTGAAACTATTGGTCGACCAGGTGGATTCAACTGGTTCTTATGTAGTTTCGGAAGAATGTAGAAAACTGGATCTGGGGATGTGTTATTTTAAGATATTCATATTCACATGAATTGAGAATACAGCTATCTTTGCCTTTAAGAAGATATTCATAAAATAGATTTTTTATGATGATAGTAGGATCTTTGTCTAGTTTTTGATAGGTCAGACGGTCATTAAGTAGCCGCTTGCATTCTTGGTTATATTTATCTTCACTCATAACCACCACCCCCCCCCCTTTATCGGCAGGTTTAATAACAAGGGATTTATCTCTACGTAGTTGTTCCAATCCCTTGTATTCTGCTGCTGTTAAATTAGAGGGTATATTAAATTTCTTTTTATTTCTCTCTATTTTTCTCAGATCGAGCAAAACCATTTGCTCAAAAGTCTCCATCTCCTTTGATACCATATGTCGTGGATAAAATTTAGAACGTTCTTTGAGCGTAGTATGCATATATTGATTATCCTCTACAATTTGTCTTTCTAATGGATGTTTTAGAAAGAATTTCTTTAGGGATAATTGTCTCTTAAATTTTTGTATATCAATATAGGTGTCAAAAGTGTTCCCTTTATCAGCTGGAGCAAATTTGAGACCCTTCTGTAATGCTCTAATTTGATCATGATTTAAATCTTTTCCACTTAGGTTGAAAACGCCTGTTGAATCTATACCCTGCCTCTTTTGTCTTTTCTGAACATCACATCCTCCTCTGCGTCCTCGTCTCTTAAGAACCTTTTCCCTATATTCCTTGGGGGATCTCCTCCGTATCCCCCCATCTTGTTCTCTTGATTTTGGTTGGTATGAAAATCTTCTTTGCCTCGTTCTTTCTGGCCGCCCTGGTGAAAAACCTCCTCTTCATTATAATCAACTAATTTGGAATATCTGTTCTGGAGGGGAATGGGTGAAAATCCTCTATATGAGGTTTTTCTTCTCCATGTTCTATTGGACGGCGATGTATATCTATATGGTGACTTATATCCTCCTTTCTGTTGGGGATCAATATATGCATACTACGCTCAAAGAACGTTCTAAATTTTATCCACGACATATGGTATCAAAGGAGATGGAGACTTTTGAGCAAATGGTTTTGCTCGATCTGAGAAAAATAGAGAGAAATAAAAAGAAATTTAATATACCCTCTAATTTAACAGCAGCAGAATACAAGGGATTGGAACAACTACGTAGAGATAAATCCCTTGTTATTAAACCTGCCGATAAAGGGGGGGGGGTGGTGGTTATGAGTGAAGATAAATATAACCAAGAATGCAAGCGGCTACTTAATGACCATCTGACCTATCAAAAACTAGACAAAGATCCTACTATCATCATAAAAAATCTATTTTATGAATATCTTCTTAAAGGCAAAGATAGCTGTATTCTCAATTCATGTGAATATGAATATCTTAAAATAACACATCCCCAGATTCCAGTTTTCTACATTCTTCCGAAACTACATAAGAACCAGTTGAATCCACCTGGTCGACCAATAGTTTCAGGTATAAATTCTGTATCATGTAGAATTTCGGAGTATGTAGATAATCTCCTACAACCAATAGTAGTGACTACACCTGCATATTTGAAGGACACTATTTCAGTATTGAATTTATTGAGGGATATTGTGTGGCAAGATGATTATATTCTCGCGACATGTGATGTGGCCTCCTTATACTCAATTATTCCACATGAAGCTGGCTGCCTAGCAGTCAGACACTTTTTAACTCAATCTGGAAATTTCAAGGAGGACCAAATAGAATATATTGTTGAGGGCATCCTTTTGATATTGACTAACAATTTTTTTCTGGTATGGAGGAGACTTTTTCCTTCAACAGAATGGAACAGCCATGGGGACGAGGTTTGCCCCCAGCTATGCCAATTTGTTCATGTCTCACTGGGAATCCGGTGCAGTATGGGCTGGGCATGGCTGGGGGCAAAACCTCGTCCTCTATAAGAGATATATCGATGATATTCTCATTATTTGGCAAGGGGATATGAATTCACTTACACAATTCATATGTCATCTCAATCATAACTCTTTGGGTATTCAATTAGAATCATGCATAAGCACTGAAACAATAGATTTCTTGGATTTAAATATCTATATAGAAATAAAAACGGTTTAAAACTAAAACCCACTTTAAGGAGGTACAAGTTAATAGCTATATCCATCAAACGAGCAATCATTACCAACCGTGGCTCCGAGCTATACCAAAGGGACAAATGATGAGGATGAGGAGGAATTGTACAGATATACCACAGTATTTACAGCAAACCAATAAATTAATGATTGACTTCAAAGAGAAGGGATATAAAGAAGAACCCTTAAAACAAGTTAGGGAAGATGTCCTTCAAATGGACAGGGAACAACTTCTGCAATATAAACAGAAAGAAAGGAGAGAAACTGCTGAAGTAGCTCTAGTCCTTAACTATAACACCACCAATCAAACCATAAAGAAATCAATCAATAGGTACTGGCCAATCCTCAAACGAGATCCTTCCCTTAATGGGATTCTCCCAGAAAAACCAAGAATTATCTTTAGAGGCAGTGATACTATCAAAAAACAACTAGTTAAGAGCCACATACCAACCACCCAGAAAAAGAAAGAATTCTTTAATTTAAAACCAGGCTTTTATGGGTGTGGCCGTTGTATAGCCTGCCGAAAAACGAAGAACCATAAAAGATTAATCCAACAGTTCTGTGCCACGGAAGGAGGAAAAGAATATAAGATCAAATCAATTCTTACATGTCACTCCAAGAACGTGATTTATTTGATAAGATGCCCTTGCAATAAAATATATATTGGTCAAACCTCACGCCATCTGTATGTTAGAATTAATGAACACATGAATAATATATGTAATGGCAATGAAAAACATAGTGTACCATTACATTATAAAGAAATGCATAGGTGTGATCCTGAAAATACCCAATTTTTTGCTATTGAGAAGGTTCAGAGTCAATGGAGAGGGGAAGATCTCCACCGCAAAATGATTAAGATCGAAATGAGATGGATTTATTATTTGGACACTCTGGTTCCCAGAGGTTTAAATACAGATTTTGAAGTATGTCATTTTTTTAATTAATAATTTTTAATGAATATAATTTCCTGAACTGTCATTGTCAGATGAAAGGAACATTTTCCCTGTTGGGACTATTTGTATTTATGAGAGTACATTGCACTGTAACATTATATTGGTTTTATATTTTCGTATTTATTTAGATTTACATTCGTATTTTTTCTATATATATATTTTCGTAATTCATTCGTATTTCATCATTCACATATCCATTTCCTACAGATTCATAAAAGAATATTATGCTTTTTGTTCATTATACACTTAAAAATATACTTTAAATGGGACGACTTGCGATTTCCGGTGTCAACATCCGGAAAACGAACGAAAGAATTACGAACTACGCATGCGCATCGGAACAGCGCGAGCACAAACACCATTGACTGGCTTGTAACAGAAGCGGAAATCGGAAGTAGTGGTGATCCAATGCGATCAGGTGAATCGTATCGACCAACTAATCTACGAACAGAAAGTATATTTAAACAGCAATAATGGACAACATCCCATTACCGACTGAGGAGGCTTGCAGGACGCAAGCGAAACGCGTTTCGGATTTTTTCTTTTCGTATTTATTCTTCTCGTATTTTTTGAATTTATTTGTTTTTTCGGATTTTATTCCTATTAAATTTTCTTATACCTTTATACTCAAATCTCTTCATTGTGGAAGTCCATCTACTTCTATCCTGGAGGAAGGACCCCCTCTGATCAAATAAGAGGTCCATATGCCTAATATACAGAGCCATCATTTTGGAAGGCTCTGAATCACGTGAGTTTTCACTTTTATATATCTTATCTGTGTATCAATGATAATGCACTATAGTGATATCCTTTACATCTGAGGTACATCCTGCCATCAAAAAGAAATCTGTACATGGGCGAAGTTTCCCCTCTATGAGAGATTTAAAAGCCAACCGATAAGAGGCGTTGAAGACTCCACCTTAGCTATCCTCTATCCCAGGAAAACTTCAAGGTTCCATATGGGCGAGGTCCCCCTCCTATAAGAGACCTAAAGGCGAATTGACACGAGCCATTGGGGGCTCCACCTTTGTGAGTGCGACCATCTACACCACTAAGTGTGTTTTAAACTGTTATACTGTGCTACGCAATCTATATTTCTTTTCACATAGGATGATGATATTATATGATCAGATTTCCGAATAAGGAGGTTCAACCCCATGCTGACTAATTTAAAAGCTAAGTCATTTCTTGTTTATAGTTTCCACCAATATATGTACTGCGCTCCCTTAAATATATTTATTTATATTTTCTGTTAGACATTGGGAAGGTGACAGGTACACCTAATAGGTGAGCAGCATTATATATCACCAGTTCATTATACGAAACAGCGCCGATACTCTGAACGTCTTTTCGTTCTACTTTTCGGTTTTTGGTATCTTATGCTTTTCAGCGCGAGGTTACTGTACTTTGCGCTCCCCATGTTGAGTATAGGGAGCGCAAAGTGTTAATCAGCGTTAGGATTACAAAGTCCCGGCGCTGATTAACGTCCGGCTCTGGTTAGTGGAAAGTTAACCAGAGCCAGGACTTGGTGTTAACGGATTCCACTTCTGCAGAATCCGTTAAAACCAGCCAAAAAATAAAACAAGTGAGCAGATACTCACCTCCTGTCCCGCGGCGAGGATGGCCTCCTCTGGCCGGTGGGAGCAGGTTAAGACTGGGGGAAAAAGTCCCCCCAGTCTCCCCCTGCGTATCACTACACTGACCGGCCGCATCTCTCAAGGCGAGATCCGGCTGGTCATGTGACCGCCGCCGTCTGCTTCAATGGACTCCATTGAGAGGATGCGCGCAGCTGTGCTTAATGCTGCTGCGAGCATCCCAGGGGTTAATGCGCAGTAACAATGCAGGCAGCATTTTTTGTGCCTGCATTGTAATCTAGCATTAAAACGCGGGCGCAAGGGGGAAAATTGTGGGCGCAGTTTTTCCTCCCAAGCGCCCGCGTTTTATCGCTAGGAATGTAGCGTTACATCCAGAGGGATGGATGGATAGACAGTGGGATGGACGGACTGGTATGGATGGAGATATAGACAGACAGGGATAGATGGATGGACAGATAGACAGTGGGGTGGATGGATAGACCGATATGGGTGGATGGATTGACAGTGTGTCCTCTGTCCTTTGTCACCCTCCCCAGCCCCCTGTGTTCTCTCTATCATCCCCCCAGCCTAGAGTGTACAGTCTGTCACCTCTCTAGCCCCCCCCCTCTTCTACCCTTCCCAGTGCAGCCCCTGTCCAGATCCAGCATGTGCAGGGTGTCAGGGCAGCTGCTCCTCAGCCTGGCTTCTCTCCTTCTCCCATCCACAGGCTCCTGCTTGTGGTGGTGCTGTGTGAGGAAGGGGCAGGCAGTGTGCAGACTCCAGAGCCAGGGGACGCAAGGGGCAGCCATGATGGTGGGAGGGCTGCTCCCCCTCCTCTCCCAGACCCACGGCTGTCACATGGAGGGGCGGGGCTTGTGCCGGCCAGGGGCGGAGTTTCTCAGTTGATCTCTCCCCAGAGACACAGCACTGCTGAGGCAGCATACAAAGGCTGGCCCTGAGTGGTGTCACCCTCCAAGAGGGTGTCACCCAGTGTGGGCCCGGGGCCCCCTCCCTACGTGACACATACTGATCAGAGGGGCCCCGGCGGCCATCTTGCTGCTCAAAGGGCAGCCAGGCCCAAGTAGGCCACAGTACCTCCTCCAGAGGCCTGCGGCCTAAAGTGATCAAAGCTACCGACGGCGGGCCCCCCCAGCCGGCCGGGCCCCTTACTGCAGCACGGGCCGTAATGCCCTGATGGTGGCCCTGCTTTTACATATAAAACAAACAATGCAGCGGCATTCACTGCCCTCCTCCTCCTTTAACCATTCTACCCCACTGGCTCCCTCACTCCCTGCCCCCTCCTCTACTATCAGGGTGATTCAGAGAGCGGGGAAAAGCAGGAGAATGTCTTATTATCTCCCACCTTGACTACTGTAACCTCCTCCTCTCTGGCCTTAAGAGGTCCCAGATTCTGCCTCTGCAGTCTGTAATGAACGACTGTGCCAGGCTCATACACCTCACCTCCTGCACCTCACCCTTTTGTCAATCTCTACCTTGGCTTCCTGTTTCCTTTAGAATCCAATGCAATATATTGGTCACATATAATGCTCTCCATAACCTGCGCCGCTGCCTACATCTCCTCCTTTATGCACAACTACATCCCGTCCCGCCCACTTCGCTCGGCCAATAATCTGATGCTATGAGTTCCTCGTACCCACAGCCCCAACTCTCACATTCAGGACTTCTCCCGAGCTGCCCCCTTTCTATGGAACTCCCTCCCCCGCAGCATCAGACTCTCACCGTCTTTCCAGTCCTTCAAGAAGTCTCTGAAAACGCATTCCTTTAGAGAAGCCTATCGACTCACTCCCTAATCACCTATTGTTCATCTCTTGCTCCATCCTCCCACACACCTAATGTGTGAACCCTCTCCTCTTAGATTGGAAACTCTCAAGCAGGGTCCTCCCTCCTTCTGTTCTGTGTGTGTATGTACAGTTGTGTTCAAAATTATTCAACCCCCACTGAAATTGAGTGTTTTGGCCATTTTGACATTGATTTTGATCATTCAGTCATCTTGCTTACAATTAAATCAAAGAGGCACGTGTAGGTCAGACAAATATAACATAACATTTATAATGAAATAACCACCAATGTTTTTTCTGTGCTCACATCATTATCAGTTTTATTCAACCCCCAAGTGACATTCAATCTTAGTACTTAGTACAACATCCTTTTACAGTTATAACAGCTTTTAAACGTGAAGCATAGCTTGACACAAGTGTCTTGCAGCGATCTACGGGTATCTTCACCCATTCGTCATGGGCAAAAGCCCCAGTTCAGTCACATTCTTAGGCTTGCGCACTGCAACTGCTTTCTGTAAGTCCCACCAGAGGTTCTGAATCGGATTTAAGTCAGGTGACTGCGATGGCCACTCCAAAATGTTCCAGCCTTTAATCTGTAACCATGCTCTAGTGGACTTGGAGGTATGCTTGGGATCATTGTCCTGTTGAAAGGTCCAACGTCTCCCAAGCCTCAGGTTTGTGACGGACTGCATCACATTGTCATCCAATATCTCCTGGTACTGAAGAGAATTCATGGTACCTTGCACATGCTGAAGCTTCCCTGTACCTGCAGAAGCAAAACAGCCCCAAAGCATGATTGACCCCCGCCATGCTTCACAGTAGGCAAGGTGTTCTTTTCTTCATAGGTCTTGTTCTTCCTCCTCCAAACATAGCGTTGATCCATGGGCCCAAACAGTTCTAATTTTGTTTCATCAGTCCACAGAACACTATCCCAAAACTTCTGTGGTTTGTCCACATGACTTTTGGCATACTGCAGTCAACTCTTCTTATTCTTTGGAGACAGCAAGGGGGTGCGCCTGGGAGTTCTGGCATGGAGGTCTTCATTACCCAGTGTGCGCCGTATTGTCTGAGCTGAAACTTCAGTACCCACATCTGACAAATCTTTTCTCAGTTCCTCAGCAGTCACACGGGGACTTTTCTCCACTCTACACTTCAGATAGCGCACAGCAGTCGAAGTCAGCATCTTCTTTCTGCCACGACCAGGTAGCGTTTCAACAGTGCCCTTTGCCTTGAATTTGCGAATGATGCTTCCTATGGTCTCTCTTGGTATGTTTAACATCTTTGCAATCTTCTTATAGCCATTGCCCTTCCTGTGAAGAGTAATCACCTCTTCTCTTGTCTTTTCCTGGACCATTCTCTTGACTTCACCATGTTTGTAACCACACCAGTAAATGTCTAGAAGGAGCTGAGTATCACAGTCATTTTAAAGCTGCCTAATTGGTGCTTATTATGCTTTATTGCTGCTCCGTGACATCCACAGGTGTTTTCAATACCTGATTGAAAACACTTGAATGAACCTCTGTTCTTCAGAGTGGTAGTCTTTAAGGGGTTGAATAATTGTGTCAATGAAGAATTCACAAAAGAAACATTTACTACTGTATTACAAAACCAATTGATGTCATTTTAGTTGCATATGGTTCTTTAAAAAGTCCTTGTAGGATTTCATTCTGAATACAATTACAAATGTACACTAAATTCCCTAAAACCCTTTACAGCATTGGGGGTTGAATCATTTTGAACACAACTGTACCTGGAACTGATCCGAGCTGTCAGAGAGGAGGAGGCTTTACTGGAAGAAAAATCCTTCAGGCGAGGAGAAAGAGCTTACATGCAACCTGTGAGGCATAATGACTGTTTGCAGCCTGAAAGCGACTCGTTGGATACCTATGGATCCAACGTGGACGAACAAGAGCATCTGATCGCTTTTAAATCCACAGAGAAGGCTGTCAAAGAATTAAACCTCTCTGCACATGGTGAGTTGCACAAAACTGTTAATAAGGTACAAGAAGCTCAAGCTGAACTGCAACAGGCGCACGCGGAACTGTGCCGAGTATTGTTGAAGGTGACAGAGACACAGACAGAGATGCAGAAGTTCCTTACAGACATGCAGACAACCGGAGTTGCTGTGGCGTCTAGCCAGGGTCCTTCAACCGAATCACAGCGGGTGAATGCGTCTCCGTCTTCAAAGATGAGATGTTTCAGTTGTGGAGAAATGGGCCATTTCCGCGCACAATGCAAAAGCCAAAAGCCTGAAGGAAATAGAGTAGAGGAGTTGTTGAAAGCCTTGTAAGGACTGTTATCTACCTCACTGGCGGGAAACGCCAGAGGGCACAAGTGAAGGAGCAACCTAGGTGCCCGAAGGTTGAAACCCGCTCCAAAAATCCAGCCAGGACTAAGAGGGCGAGAGGGCCCAAAGTCTGGCCAACTGCCGAGCCTGCTAGGACTGAAAGAGTCACTCCCTTAGCATCCGGACCTACGTCATGGGGAAGCAATGCACACCCAAAACCTACACGGGCCAAGAAGAAGGCCAGGGTACAACAAACTGGGTCTAAGTGTCCTGGTGCCACCACCAAGTTTCCTGACCAGCTGATAGGTCCTTCTCCTATTGTGCCAATCCAAGTGGAGGGAGTCTACACTAAAGCCCTGTTGGATTCAGGGGCTCAAGTGACATTGATCTACCGAGACTTCTACGAGAAACACTTGAAGCACATTCCTCTACAGAAATTGAAGGATCTGGAAATCTGGGGTATCGGAACTGAGAAACTCCCTTATGATGGGTATCTACAGGTGAAGTTGGAGATCGGATCCGAAGTCATCGGACAGTCCGGAGGTTGTGATGCATTGGCCATTGTGTGTCCTCGACCCTCAGGTGCAAACAGAAGTTCCATGATAGTGGGGACGAATACTGATTTGGTGCGACGTCTCCTGACACCTATCGTATTGGAAGAAGGTTCTACTCAAGGAGTACACCCAGTGTTACGTCCAGTCTATCAGAGGATGGTCGAAGAACAGAAGGCACCTGCCGAAGTGGGGCGCCTATGGAGATTAGAAGGAACAGAGAAGGTTCTGCAAGCAGGGGAAGTAATGAGTTTCCGGGCTTCAGTCAAGTTGAACGGATCGCAACCAGGCCCCTATGTGGTGCTGGAAACCGATTTCAATCATGGGAGTGAAGCCGGAGTCGAAGTAATCCCTGAAATAATCTCCACTAAAGCTTTGAAAAGAACACGAGGAAGAGTCTCAGTCAGCGTGTGCAATGTGTCTGATTCTCCAGTAGTCCTTAAAGCACGAATGACTATCGGGCAAGTAGCGTCCTCTACGCCCCTCCCTCCTACCAATTTAGGATGGAGAGTGGATAAAGAGATTCCAGATGAAAGATTCTACCCCAAGGATGCTCCCATTTCACCTGAATGGAAGAAATGTCTTCAGTCTCAAGTTCTAAAGTGGAGAGAATTGTTCTCGAAAGATGAGTTCGACGTAGGCCTAGCTAAAAGTACTGAGCACCGCATTCGATTACAAGAAGACAAGCCGTTTCGTGAAAGGTCAAGATGAGTTCCGCTGGGAGACTTGGATGATCTACAAGAACAGCTGAATGACCTGCAAAGAACCAAGGTGATCCAAGAGTCCAGGAGTCCATATGCATCTCCAATAGTGATGGTCCGGAAGAAGAATGGTTCTGTCCGCCTATGCATAGACTATCGCACGCTGAATCGGAGAACCATCCCAGACCAATATGCTACTCCTCGGATAGAAGATGCCTTACAGTGTTTGTCTGGAGCAAAATGGTTTAGTGTACTAGACCTGCGAAGTGGGTATCACCAGATACCAATGCATCCTGAAGACAAAGAAAAGACTGCGTTCATCTGCCCACTGGGGTTCTTTGAATTCAACCGAATGCCTCAAGGCCTTACGGGGGCTCCAGCCACGTTCCAACGGTTAATGGAGAAGACAGTCGGGGACATGAATCTGATCGAAGTATTAGTGTACCTGGATGACATAATTGTGTTCGGGAAGACTCTGGAAGAACATGAGCAACGTTTGGAGAAGGTCTTGAAGAGGCTCCATGAAGAGGGATTGAAACTGTCTCTGGAGAAATGTCAATTCTGTTTACCATCTGTTACGTATCTGGGACATGTGGTCTCAGCAGAAGGCGTTTCGACAGATCCTCGGAAGTTGGAGGCCGTTGCTTCTTGGCCTAGACTCCGAAACGTCACTGAACTTAGATCTTTCTTGGGGTTCTGTTCCTATTATTGAAGATTTGTAGGAGGATTCGCAAAAATAGCTCAACCACTGAACAAACTCCTACAGAAGGAAAGCACAGAAGAAGGCTGCAAGGCCTCTGACCGAAACCCGTCAGCTCCAGGACCAAGGAAAGCTCGAGAGTCCATACAGGGGGAATGGACTAGTCAATGTGAAGGTGCTATCTTGAAGCTGAGAGAGAGTCTAACCCGATCTCCTGTCTTGGCCTACGCGGACCCTCACAAGCCGTATGAGTTACATGTGGATGCCAGCAGAGAAGGTCTAGGAGGAGTCCTGTATCAAGAGTATGGTGGATTGCTGAGGCCTGTAGCATACGTGAGCTGGAGCCTTACGCCTTCAGAGAAGAACTACCCTACCCACAAGTTGGAGTTCCTAGCCTTAAAGTGGGCAGTGGTAGACAAGCTAAAGGACTATCTGTATGGAGCCGAGTTTGTGATAAAGACGGATAACAATCCTCTTACCTACATCCTTACTACTGCGAAACTGGACGCAACGGGACATCAGTGGTTGGCCGCTCTGTCAGGGTTTCGGTTCAGCCTGAAATATCGCCCTGGGGTGAATAATCGAGATGCTGATGCTTTATCGAGAAGACCCTACACTACAGAATGGACTCAGTTAACTCCAGACGGGGTACAGGCTTTGTGTCAAAGAGCAGAGCGCCGGGTCAAGGGAGGGATTGAAGCGGAGGCCATAGGAGTCATGGCTGCGGCTGTTCCGGAGTTCTACTGCAACCCTACGCAATTGAGGGATGAAAGTCTACCTACCTTTTCAAAACAGGACCTGAAAGCTGATCAGGCCAGAGACCCTTTAATTGCGTTAACCATAAAGGCCCTAACTGCGAACCAGTGGGAAATTCTGCTGACCAATTCCCCAGATGGAGCCAGATTGGTCTACAAAGAGTGGGAACGGTTGAAGATGTTGGATGGGGTGGTCCACCGAAGGGGCCCCTCAAACAATGCTGAAGAGACCCAACAGTTATTCCTTCCCACTAAACATAGGGAGAGTGTGCTGCGATCGCTACATGATGAGCATGGACATTTGGGCGCAGAAAGGACTTTTAAGCTGGTGCGAGACAGGTTCTATTGGCCTTGCATGAGAGCTGAAGTGGAAAGTTACTGCCATTCATGTCTGAGGTGCATTCAAAGGAAGACCCTACCGACACGAACCACTCCAATGAGCCATGTGCAGAGTCAGGGACCCATGGATTTGGTGTGCATTGACTTCTTGTGCTTAGAGCCGGATGCTAGTGGGCAGGAAAATATTCTAATAGTGACTGATCACTTCCCACGTTACGCCCAAGTCTTTTCCACGAAAGACCAACGCGCTCCGACAGTAACAAAGGTTCTGATGGAGAAGTTCTTCGTTCACTACGGCCTACCAAGGAGAATACACTCTGATCAGGGTAGAGACTTTGAAAGCTGACTTGTTGGGCAATTGTTGGAACTGTTGGGAATCCAAAAGACCCGAACTACACCATATCACCCTCAAGGTGATGCTCAGCCTGAAAGGTTTAATCGCACGCTGCTAAATATGCTGGGGACATTGTCAAACACAGAGAAACAGATTTGGAGTCGTCACATAGCTACTCTGGTGCATGCATATAACAGTACGGAGAGTGACGCCACTGGATACTCACCGTACCGTCTTATGTTCGGAAGAGAAGCTCGACTGCCGGTTGATTTGGCGTTTGGGTTATCTCTAGACCAGACGTCGGTAGCTTCCCATAGAAATTACGTGGATAGACTTCGAAAGAATCTGGCCTCTGCGTTTGAACAGGCCCGTTTGACCTCAGGAAACAGGGAGCAAAGGAACACAAGGAACTATGACTTGAAAGTTCGGATACAGGATCTACAACCCGGTGATAGGGTTTTGTTGAAGAACTTGGGTGATGCTGCGAGGCAAAAGTTGGCGGATAGATGGAGCTCTCAAGTCTACATTGTCTGCAAGCAACTGCCGGGTCTGCCGGTGTATCAAATCCGGCCAGATGGAAAGGCTGGGCCTCTTAAGAACTGGCACCGGCATCATTTGTTACCTTTGAGAGAGGCTGTGAGTATACCAGTTGGGGACGAACTTTCTCTGCCAAAGCCGCCTGCTCCACGTTTGCCTTCCTTTACTTGGTCTCAGCAGACCCGGGCTGTCGAAGAGAGCGAAAGGGACAGTGAGGAAGAGAGTTTTTGTCTGGACTGGATGCGCTCACCGGAGCCTGAGGAGGTTATCTCGGTTCCTGAACGGTGGGAAAGTAATTTGAGGCCTGAAGCTCCTGAATTTCAGTTAGAAGTCCCCGAGACTATTGAAATCCCTGTAGCTCCTGAAGCCGAATCTTATGACTACAGTTCTATGCCTTCACTGGAAGGATCGTTCTTCGAAGAGATGTCTGCTCTAGTGGTAGAAAGGAGGACTGAGCCAGCGCCTATAGTACTTCCACCTGAAGAGGAACTGGTTGAGCCAGAACCAGAACGCTCTGTTCGACCGCCCCAGCGACTCACCTACGACTCACCAGGACATAGCACTGAAGAGGCCGTTACCACAGTGCGAAGGTTGCCCAAAGTGTCTGCTGAGTCAACTTGAGGAAGTGTGTATAACCCACTGTATGCTTGCTGCTGAGCCTGTATATGTTACCTAAAATGTGTTGAAATGTAATGCAACTGTTGTACCTCCTTGGAGAGACCCAAGAGTTCTAGGAGGGGGAGAGTGTAGCGCTGGTTTTAATTCCCTGTTGCGGTAGTACTTATTTTTGGCCACCGGAGGGAGACAAGCGCGATGAGAGACACTGAACATTGCATTGAGACTACATTTCCCGGCATGCTTTGCGGGTGGGAACAGGAAGTGGGTGGGAGAAAAGGACGCTGATATCCTGAGCCTCGTGGAGAGAGCTGGCAGAGCGCGCCTAGGAGTGAGAGAAGCAGGACACAGTGCTGCAGAACATGACAGTGACCAGGCCGGAGCGCAGCTGGGGCCTGACAGAGATAGAGACCGGGTTATTCAGCCTTACAAGAGGAAGACCCAGTGATTCACCAGAATACCCACGCTGATATCGAGTGAGCCGGAGGACCCCGAGTTAGGAGCACCGCATATCGATCTGACAGGGAGTGCAGGCGGTGAGCTGGACATCTTGCGGCAGCTACAGAAAAGCAAGACAGCGGATCCGGTAGCCCAGAGAATCCCAGTCAAGATCGAGCGGAGAGACGTCCTGGGTCGAGCGGAGCACCAAGTATCTGGCGGATGGGTGAGAGGCCTTCCAGGCCGTTGTGAAAAATAGAAAGCACGCTGCTGTTTGTTTCCAAAACCCACAGGGCCCCAACTTGACTAGTCGAAGATACCACATAAGCAATTCACTGGCCAATTGAATATTGTACCCGGGTACCATCACACACACACACACCTACATTCTTGGGACATAACCTGTATGGGACTCACTCCCCAACCACAAAGGGGTTAAAGATATATGTTTCCCTTTCTTTTCCGCTGCGCGTTTCCCGAATTACGAAGCCTTGTATTTCTTTTCCGCTGCGCGTTTCTCGAATTACGAAGCATTGTATTTCTTTTCCGCTGCACGTTTCCCGCATTACGAAGTACTGTAATTATATATACGAACACCGTGTTATTCATTATATGCCATTTATTCTAGTAAACTATATAATTTATAAAATCCACGAAGGTGCTGGAGTATATTTATTCCGTAGTGCGGGGAGACTGACCCGAGGCTCAATTTCAGCGGCTCCTCCGGGAGTGAGCGCAACAGTATATATAGATTTTTTTGGGGAGGGGGCCTTCATAAACTCTTACACCGGGGCCCTCAGGTTTCTAGTTACGCCACTGACTCTACTAGAGGGTTTGCTGTGGAGGATGGGTTTGCACAGACAGGAAGTTCCCTGGGAGAGAAGCCTTTGTTCATAGCAGAGAGCTCAGTGCTGAAAGGAGGATCCAGGCGGCAGGTCAGAGCTGCCTTTATGTCTCTTAATATACAAATATTAGGGGAATTTGGGTTTAATAGATTTTACTGAACATAATCCGTAATAATGTCACTTGCAGAACAAACACATTGTAAAGCTGCTCTGTCTCTTGGGTTTATAACTCTGGTTCTGGCTGCAGCTCAGTATAGATATATTATTTATAAATATAGAAAGAGCTCAGGATCCGCTAATTCCCTGTATACTCATATATAGAGCTCAGGATCCTCTAATTCCCCGTATACTCATATATAGAGCTCAGGATCCGCTAATTCCCCGTATAATCATATATAGAGCTCAGGATCTGCTAATTCCCCGTATACTCATATATAGAGCTCAGGATTCTCTAATTCCCCGTATACTCATATATAGAGCTCAGGATCCTCTAATTCCCCGTATACTCATATATAGAGCTCAGGATCCTCTAATTCCCTGTATACTCATATATAGAGCTCAGGATCTGCTAATTCCCCGTATAATCATATATAGAGCTCAGGATCTGCTAATTCCCCGTATACTCATATATAGAGCTCAGGATTCTCTAATTCCCCGTATACTCATATATAGAGCTCAGGATCCTCTAATTCCCCGTATATTCATATATAGAGCTCAGGATCCGCTAATTCCCCGTATACTCATATATAGAGCTCAGGATCCTCTAATTCACCATATACTCATATATATAGAGCTCAGGATCCTCTAATTCCCCGTATACTCATATATAGAGCTCAGGATCCTCTAATTCCCCGTATATTCTTATATTGTGGCAGCACTGAACGGCTCTGGACGCCATCGAGTCGGCACTGATCAGGGTTAACTCCGTCAGGAAGCGACGTGCCCTATATATGAGTTTTTTAACCCGGTTGTGTTTGGATTGTAATATGCGGTAGATACCGCTGCTAACGGTAATGCTCAAGCAGGTTAGCGCTGCCATTAGCGTTAACAATGTAATAGGGCCCTAGGTGTGTGTGGGAGGATGGAGCAAGAGATGAACAATAGGGGATTAGGGAGTGAGTCGATAGGCTTCTCTAAAGTAATGTGTTTTCAGAGACTTCTTGAAGGACTGGAGAGACGGGAAGAGTCTGATGCTGCGGAGGAGGGAGTTCCATAGTAAGGGGGCAGCTCGAGAGAAGTCATGAAGGCGAGAGTTGGGGCTGTGGGTATGAGGAACTTATAGCATCAGATCATTGGCTGAGCGAAGTGAGCCGAATGGGATGTACTTGTGCATAAAGGAGGAGATGTAGGCAGCGCAGGGCCGACGCTGCCACTAGGCGAGATAGGTGGCCTCCTAGAGCGCAGTGCCTGCCTAGGGCACAGCTGGCCCCGACCACCGACAAATCATTGTGTCTGTGCCGCCGCGTGGGGCGGCATGGGCGCCACAGCGTACTCACGGCCGGCACACTCACACACTAGCCACAGGCTCGCAGCAAACCTCCGTTGCCCACGAGCCAATAGAAATGCTCCTCCTCCTTGACGCCAGCGGCTGACGCCAGCACGTGTTGGGGCTGGCAGCAGCACGCACGCCCTCACATCAGTTGCTGGCTGTGGGGGTCTCATGTGAAGGAGGCGAGCAGACGAAGTGCCATGAGAGACAAAGCTGCACAGTGAGCTGGGGGCAATATATATATCCATGTGTGCTGGGGGCAATATATATCCATGTGTGCTGGGGCAATATATCCATTTGTGCTGGGGGCAATATATACCAATGTGTGCTGGGGCAATATATATCCATGTGTGCTGGGGGCAATATATACCCATGTGTGCTTGGGGGCAATATATATCCATGTGTGCTGGGGCAATATATACCCATGTGTGCTGGGGCAATATATATCCATGTGTGCTGGGGGCAATATATACCCATGTGTGCTGGGGCAATATATATCCATGTTTGCTGGGGCAATATATACCCATGTGTGCTGGGGACAATATATATCCATGTGAGCTGGGGGCAATATATACCCATGTGTGCTGGGGCAATATATACCCATGTGAGCTGTGGCAATATATACCCATGTGTGCTTGGGGCAATATATACCCATGTGTGCTGGGACATTATATATCCATTTGAGCTGGGGGCAATATATACCCATGTGTGCTGGGGCAATATATACCCATGTGTGCTGGGGGCAATAAATATCCATGTTAGCTGGGGCAATATATATCCATGTGTGCTGGGGGCAATATATACCCATGTGAGCTAGTGGCAATATATACCCATGTGAGCTAGGGGCAATATATACCCATGTGTGCTGGGGCAATATATACCCATGTGTGCTGCAGGCAATATATACCCATGTGTGCTGGGGCAATATATATACCCAAGTGAGCTGGGAGCAATATATACACATGTGTGCTGGGGCAGTAATGTGCGGTGTTTATGAGGGTATCACAGATCTCCACAGTAATGTGCAGTGTTTTTTTGGGGTGGCACAAGTAGCTGGTCTTGTCTAGGGCACAAAATAGTCTAGCACCTGTTTCGGATAACAAAAGTGTCCTCATGAATTTCTGCTTCTGTCCAAATTATTTTGAGAAGTTAAGCCAGATTTGACACAGACGCCGGATTGTAGTCTATGCAGTCTCTCACCCTGAGGCAAGGCACTTCTGTTTATTGTTAGTTTGACACGTGCTTATATGCTGAAATAAACCAGTAGCGAGTAGGGTGTTAGCCCGGGACTTTCAATCTCTTCGTGGGTGGAACACATTAAAAGTACATATATGCAAAACCAGATATATTTTTGGGTTACAATATCTTGATGTACTTTTTGTTAGTGTCAACAGCTGTTGGAAAGTTCTGGGGCACGGCAAGTTCTCGACCTCCTCGTCATACGGAATAAGGACCAGCAGAATTGTGGTTTAGCCAGCTGCTGGGTCAACGAGTTAAGCAAAATAACTACTCTCTTAAAGACATATTATCGAGAAATGAACCAAGAAATAAAATGGGCATTTTTGAAAGCCTAGTTGTAATCATATTGATTATAATAAAAGCAGATACATTTTTCTTGTCCATAACACACCGGCCATGAGGCAGCGGCGCGGTTATGGAGAGCTTTGTATGTGACCAATATAATGAATTAGATTCTAAAGGAAACAGGAGCCAGTGTAGAGATTGACAAAGGGGTGAGGTGCAGGAGGTGAGGTGTATGAGCCTGGCACAGGTGTTCATTACAGACTGCAGAGGCAGAATCTGGGACCTCTTAAGGCCAGAGAGGAGGAGGTTACAGTAGTCAAGGCGGGAGATAATAAGAGCTTGGATGAGCATTTTAACAGAGTCCTGATTAAGACAGGGGTGGATGCGTGTAATGTTTTTTAGGTGGAAGTAGATTTGGATAGAGACTGAATGTGAGGAGTGAAGGACAGATCAGAGGACACCGAGGCAACGAGTCTGAGAGGTAGAAGTAATGGTGGCACCATTCACCTGAAGGGAAATGGGCGCAGGAATGGAGGTTTTAGAGGGAGGGAAGACGAGAAGTTCAGTTTTAGAGAGGTCGAGCTTTAGGAAATGGGAAGTCATCCAGTTGGAGACAGCTGATAGGAGGAGAGAGGCAAAAGAGACAATGAAGGAGCGAAGAGAGATATAGGAAGAGAACCAGGAAAGAGCGGTGTCACTGAGGCCAAGTTGATGCAGCGTGAGGAGCAGGAGAGGGTGGCCAACAGTGTCAAATGCAGCGGAAAGTTCAAGAAGAATAAGAGGGAGAAGTGACCTTTGGTTTTAGCGGCAGCGAAATCATTAGTCACATTGGTCAAAGCCATCTCAGTAGATTGTACATACTTGAAAACGAGAGAAATCTCAATGTATCCTTCCTGGTAAAATCCTTTATAAATAAATTGTTGGGAGCGAAAGCCGGACTGGAGCGGATCGAGTAGAGAGTTAGCAGCGAGAAAACCGGTGAGCTGGTTATAGACCAGACGCTCTAAGATTTTGGAGGCAAAGGGGAGCAGAGAGATGGGATGTTAGTTTGAGAGGGTGGTGGGGTCAAGAGATGCTTCTTTAGAATGAGGGTGATCAGAACATGTTTAATGCAGAGGGGTAGACTCCAGAGGAGATGTGATTAACCCGTTGGATCCCGGGGAGCGCAACTTATACCAAGGTAAGTGAACCACTGAGACCAGCATCAAGTCCAGGGAGGACGCGTGGGAACGTAGTTACTGCACTATCCTTGTAGAGAGAACTGAGTTCCCTTTGGTGCCGCATTATAAACATCTGAATGCAGGTGTTCAATCAATCATACGTTTTCTTGATGTCCGTGAGCGGACATTGCAGTTGCAACGCCTGCCGACGAACACAATACCCCAGCCATCTGGCGTGCCCTATGACTTAATCAGAGGGAGTCGGCCAGCCACAGTCATAGGGCACGCCGCGAGACGTCTGCCACCCTATGCCCTGGCGGTAGACATCATGTGGCGCACCCTGTAACCTAATCAGAGAGGACAGGCTCTCTTACTGCTCCAACTAGAGAAACAAGGGGTGCCGCGTCAATGGGAGGAAAAGCACAAATTTACAGTCACATTCCCCTGTCAGGCCCCCCACCCCCATAAAACACCCCTAACCTTCACCCCTCCCAGTATAAACACCCCCTGACCATCACCCCCCTAAAATACCCCAGCCATCACTCCCCCACAGTAAAATACCCCAGCCATCACTCCCCCACAGTAAAATACCCCAGCCATCACTCCCCCACAGTAAAATACCCAGCCATCACCCCCCTACAGTAAAAAACACCTGACCAACACACACATCCCCCTCCCACCAGCATTAAGCTAAGGAGATACACATACCCAGGCAACCCCCCCTCCCCCAGACACACAGCTACAGACTCAGGCCCCCAGACACACACATACCCACCCAGGCCCCCAGACACACACATACCCACCCAGGCCCAAACACGCACACCCAGGCCCAACACACACACACGTGTAGCTAGAGCCCCCAGAGTGAATAGAGCCCCTCTTTACTCAGTTATTACCCTCCCAAAGCGAGTGACCCTCACTAACCGTCCAATTCCGCATAGTGAGAGCGCCCATGCCCTTCATTTCCCCACAAAGAAAGACTTCATCCCTCATCCAAAATAAGTGGCCTTATTAACCCTTTCCACACACTGTAAGGCCCCCAAAACCCTCTCCCCAAGCCTCAAACAGTGAGGACCCTATGCTCTGGCAGCAATGTGTGCAGATTTTTATGAGTGTGTCACAGAGCTCCAAAGTAATGTGCAGTGTTTATGTGGGTGTCACAGAGCTCCATAGTAATGTGCAGTGTTTACAAGGGTGTCACAGAGCTCCACAGTAATGTGCAGTGTTTATCAGGGTGTCAGCTATACAGTAATGTGCGGTGTTTATGAGGGTGTCACAGAGCTCCACAGTAATGTGCAGTGTTTATGAGGGTGTCACAGAGCTCCATAGTAATGTGCGGTGTTTATGAGGGTGTCACAGAGCTCCACAGTAATGTGCAGTGTTTATGAGGGTGTCACAGAGCTCCACAGTAATGTGCAGTGTTTATGAGGGTGTCAGCTATACAGTAATGTGCGGTGTTTTTGAGGGTGTCACAGAGCTCCACAGTAATGTTCAATGTTTATGTGGGTGTCACAGAGCTCCACAGTAATGTGCAGTGTTTACAAGGGTGTCACAGAGCTCCACAGTAATGTGCAGTGTTTATGAGGGTGTCAGCTATACAGTAATGTGCAGTGTTTATGAGGGTGTCACAGAACTCCACAGTAATGTGCAGTGGTTATGAGGGTGTCACAGAGCTCCATAGTAATGTGCAGTGTTTATGAGGGTGTCACAGAGCTCCACAGTTATGTGCAGTGTTTATGAGGGTGTCAGCTATACAGTAATGTGCGGTGTTTATGTGGGTGTCACAGAGCTCCACAGTAATGTGCCGTGTTTATGAGGGTGTCACAGAGCTCCACAGTAATGTGCAGTGTTTATGAGGGTGTCAGCTATACAGTAATGTGCGGTGTTTATGAGGGTGTCACAGAGCTGCACAGTAATGTTCAATGTTTATGTGGGTGTCACAGAGCTCCACAGTAATGTGCAGTGTTTACAAGGGTGTCACAGAGCTCCACAGTAATGTGCAGTGTTTATGAGGGTGTCAGCTATACAGTAATGTGCGGTGTTTATGAGGGTGTCACAGAACTCCACAGTAATGTGCAGTGTTTATGAGGGTGTCACAGAGCTCCATAGTAATGTGCGGTGTTTATGAGGGTGTCACAGAGCTCCACAGTAATGTGCAGTGTTTATGAGGGTGTCACAGAGCTCCACAGTAATGTGCAGTGTTTATGAGTCCTCTCCTCCTGTTTCCAACCCCAACCCTCCTAGATTGTGAGTTCCTACGGGAATAGGGCCCTCATCTCCTCCTGTACTGTTTGTCAAATGTTGTTCAATGTATTGTAACCCTGTCTGTACTGTGCTTATTGTACAGCGCTGCGGAATATGCTGGCGCTTTATAAATAAAGAATAATAATAATAATAATGAGGGTGTCACAGAGCTCCACAGTAATAGTGTGTAAATTTCACACCAAATTTTTTTTAAATAAATTAACCAATAAATACAAACTTTTTTTGCTGAGGATGAAAAGAATAAATGGTTGAATAAAAAAACTGATAAAATTGTTATGTTGCTTTATTTTTTGGGGGGCACAAGTAGCTGGTCTTACCTAGGGCACAAAGTAGTCTAGCACCGGCCCTGTACATACGTATATACATTTTGAGTGTGTATTTGTGCTAAGTGCGAGGTGATGATTGCTAATTGGTGGACAGAAATCTTGGTGAGTTCCCTCACTTCTTTTTTTAGGACTTGACCCCTGGAATCCATTAACTGTAAGCAGCAGAATAGAATAAACTAGATAATGAAATAAGAGGAAAAAATAACAAAATAAAAATTATAAAAACATCCTTGACTAAAACATGTTGTGCCGAAAATGTTAAACAATTGTGCAAAATGTGTATGCAAAATAAATGTGTCACAGATCAACATACAACATACATGAGAACTGAAATAACGTGCCTAAATTGCGTACACATAGTGATCCATACTTATACACAATTCTATACACTTGGTCCCCCTAATACGTCACAAAAATAAATCTAAAAATACCTATCAATGTCAGCTCTGTAAGAAACCCCCCCCCCCGTAATCAAATCAAAATAAGCTTTACTGGCAGGACCAAATACATTTTAGCATTGCCAAAGCATATGGGGAGGTCATATGGGGTGGGGGTAGTGGGACATATAAGGGGGGGGATGGGCAAGTCCATGGACATTATCAGGGGTAAGGGATATTGTGAAGGGGGATGGGTGCGAGTCCGTGTTGGGGATCTCTCATGTTCCTCTCAGTCTGTGACATTCTGTGACATATTGGGCAGATATTTTCACCGCCGGCTCCTCTTCTCCCAGTGTGATGTGGAGTTTCCTCGTCTCTTCTCCCAGTATGATGTGGAGTTTCCTCGTCTCTTCTCCCAGTATGATGTGGAGTTTCCTCGTCTCTTCTCCCAGTGTGATGTGGAGTTTCCTCGTCTCTTCTCCCAGTATGATGTGGAGTTTCCTCGTCTCTTCTCCCAGTGTGATGTGGAGTTTCCTCGTCTCTTCTCCCAGTGTGATGTGGAGTTTCCTCGTCTCTTCTCCCAGTATGATGTGGAGTTTCCTCGTCTCTTCTCCCAGTATGATGTGGAGTTCCCTCGTCTCTTCTCCCAGTATGATGTGGAGTTTCCTCGTCTCTTCTCCCAGTATGATGTGGAGTTTCCTCGTCTCTTCTCCCAGTATGATGTGGAGTTTCCTCGTCTCTTCTCCCAGTATGATGTGGAGTTTCCTCGTCTCTTCTCTCAGTATGATGTGAAGTTTCCTCGTCTCTTCTCCCAGTATGATGTGGAGTTTCCTCGTCTCTTCTCCCAGTATGATGTGGAGTTTCCTCGTCTCTTCTCTCAGTATGATGTGGAGTTTCCTCGTCTCTTCTCCCAGTATGATGTGGAGTTTCCTCGTCTCTTCTCCCAGTATGATGTGGAGTTTCCTCGTCTCTTCTCTCAGTATGATGTGGAGTTTCCTCGTTTCTTCTCCCAGTATGATGTGGAGTTTCCTCGTCTCTTCTCCCAGTATGATGTGGAGTTTCCTCGTCTCTTCTCCCAGTATGATGGGGAGTTTCCTTGTCTCTTCTCTCAGTATGATGTGGAGTTTCCTCGTCTCTTCTCCCAGTGTGATGTGGAGTTTCCTCATCTCTTCTCCCAGTATGATGTGGAGTTTCCTCGTCTCTTCTCCCAGTGTGATGTGGAGTTTCCTCGTCTCTTCTCCCAGTGTGATGTGGAGTTTCCTCGTCTCTTCTCCCAGTATGATGTGGAGTTTCCTCGTCTCTTCTCCCAGTATGATGTGGAGTTTCCTCGTCTCTTCTCCCAGTATGATGTGGAGTTTCCTCGTCTCTTCTCCCAGTATGATGTGGAGTTTCCTCGTCTCTTCTCCCAGTATGATGTGGAGTTTCCTCATCTCTTCTATAGAGGTGAAGTCCAGGATGAGAGCGGAGAGTCTCTGGAAGTGAGTGTCCCTCAGTGCTGAGTACTTGGGGCACTGTAGGAGGAAGTGGACCTCATCTTCTAGGGCCCCCTGGTCACAATGCTGATCTGTCTGTTATTTCCTTACAGCTGTGGTCAGTCTGCCCATGATGTAATGTGCGGTGTGTATGAGCTTGTCACAGAGCTCCACAGCAATAACACTCACAGTAACGTGTGGTGTGTATGAGCGTGTCACAGAGCTCCACAGCAACAAAACTCAAAGTAATGTGCAATGTGTGAGCGTTATTGCTGTGCTGCTCAGTGGATATGCTTATACACATTCCTGTGAGCTTTCCTGTGAGCTCTGTGATACCCTCAAACACACCACACATTACTGTACAGCTCTGCGATACCCTTGTAGCGATGTGTTAAAGTCTACTGTGGCAGTACCCATTTTTGGCCACAAGATGGAGACAATCACGATTAAAGACCCTGGACACTCGAACTACATGTCCCGGCATGCTTTGCGAAGAAACAGGAAGTGGGTGGGTTTGTGGAGACGCTGTACATCCTGCACCTCGTGGAGAACGGGCAGAGCGCGCCAGGGAGCAGAGGAGAGTGGATGCACACACAGAGAAGGAGAGACCAAAAGATAGGCCGGAGCGCAGACAGAGTGGATCGGGCCTTAGGATTGGGTCACCCAGCCTTGCGGGAGACAGACATCACCATCTATATTATCCGAGTGCAGTGCTGAGGAGAGAAGACCCCTCGAGTAAGGAGTACCGCGGTCGATTGAAGCGGGGAGCAGGCGGTAAGCTGGCTGAGTCGTGGCTGACAGACAGAAGGCCAGACAACAGATCCGGTGGTCGGCGTCCCCAGTCAATATCGAGCGGAGAGACGTCCTGGGTCAGCAGAACCTCAAGCTTGCGCTGGATGGGTGAGAGGCCCCCAAGGCCGTATGTAAATAAGAGCGTACGCTGCTGTTTTCCTTCTAAAACCCACAGGGCCCCAACTGACTAGTCGAAGACATCATTAAAGTAAACTCACTGGCCAGTTGAAAAGTACCCGGGTACCACATACACGAATACACACCACTTCACGTTCTGGGACTTAACCTGTGCAGGACTCAGTTTCCTTTTCCAAATCCATACAAGGGGGCAAAGTAAAAGTTACATTCTGAACAATTTTTCCTTTTTTTGTTCCCGCTGCGCGTTTACCGTGATACGAGAACTGTGTATTTTATTGTGTCCCGCTACGCGGTTTTTCCTCGAATTTCGTATCTTTTAATTTTCTGCTCGGTCGGGGTTTTTTTCCCGAAAATACGAAGCCCTCGTGTTTTCGTTTCTTTTACCGCTACGCGTTTATCGTGTTACGAAAGTACTGTAAATCTTCCTGCATATACCGTGTCTCAAGAGCTGCAAACCTTTTTAGTAAACCTTTTAACTTGTAAAACTTACAGCGTGTTGGAGTATATTTATTCCCTAGTGCGGGGAGACTGACCCGTGGTTCAATTTCAGCGGCTCCTCCGGGAGTGAGCGCTACACCCTCAAACACACTGCGCATTACTGTGCAGCTCTGCAATACCCTCAAACACAGCGCACATTACTGTACAGCTCTGCGATACCCTCAAACACACTGCGCATTACTGTGCAGCTCTGCAATACCCTCAAACACAGCGCACATTACTGTAAAGCTCTGCAATACCCTCAAACACACCGCGCATTACTGTACAGCTCTGTGATACCCTCAAACACAACGCACATTACTGTACAGCTCTGCGATACCCTCAAACACACCGCACATTACTGTACAGCTCTGCGATATCCTTAAACGCACCGCACATTACTGCACAGCTCTGCGATACCCTCAAACACACTGCACATTACTGCACACCGCACATTACTGTAAAGCTCTGTAATACCCTCAAACACACCGCACATTACTGTATAGCTCTGCGATACCCTCAAACACACCCAGGGGCGGACTGACAACTAATGGGGCCCCCGGGCAATAGGAGGTCATGGGGCCCCCTTGTTCCGCACCCACAGGAGACCACACCCATAAAAAACCCACCCCCTACAAAGCAACACCCACTAACCACATGTACATTATTGTGCTAAAGAATTTATTTCTGAACTCCTAAAAATTACCTTTTTGAAAATCCACTCCCCACAGTAAAATGTGGGGGGGAGTGACCCAGCAGCAAATTGTGCCCCCTCCATACTTACAGATGGTCACCGCACTGCTGCAGCAGCCATCACCCACTCATTGCATCTAAGGCTGCGCCCCGGCACAGAAAGTCCCTGTGGCAAATGTGGGAAACTGCCGATCACTTTAACAGATACTGTACAATCCTGACACACTGCACATTACAGAGCTCCACAGCAATAAAACTCAATGGAATGTGCAGTGTGTATGAGCGTATTACAGAGCTGCACAGCAATAAAACCCACAGTAATGTGCAGTGTGTGTGAGCGTATCACAGAGCTCCACAGCAATTAAACACACAGTAATGTGCAGCTCAAACATGGTTATGAATTGCCCCCAGCAGCTCAAACATGGATGTAAATTGCACCCAGTAGCTCAAACATGAATATGAATTGCCCCCAGCAGCTCAAACATGGATATGAATTGCCCCCAGCAGCTCAAATATGGTTATGAATTGCCCCAGTAGCTCAAACATGGATATGAATTGCCTCCAGCAGCTCAAACATGGTTATGAATTGCCCCAGCAGCTCAAACATGGTTATGAATTGCCCCAGTAGCTCAAACATGAATATGAATTGCCCCCAGCAGCTCAAACATGGATATGAATTGCCCCAATAGCTCAAACATGGATATGAATTGCCCCAGTAGCTCAAACATGGTGTAACATTGGGGGCTTCCAGCCTTTCCGGTGTGCTTGACGGCATCATGTCTGATGCTGCTCGCTCACCAACGCCCGGTTTAAATTGAAACAGGCAGGGAGGTGGCTGCATGAGGCGTGGCTTGAGAGGGAGGCGCGGTCTGGTGAAGGTCTTTTAAAAACCAACAGTTCCTTCTAAGCAGTGCCAGATCGTGGTTATCCATACCTGAGCTCCCTGTACCTGAATTCTCTCGTGATTTAACCTGTTATTGACCTCTGCTTGTTTTCTGACTATTCTGCCTTCCGTTGCCCTAGACTATTTCCTTGTACTACGCTTCTGCACTGATATCGACCCGGCTATTCCATTTGACTATTCTATACTCTGTATTCCTGATTCTGGCTCGTCTGACTACCCCCGTGTTAATGACCTGGTTTTGTATTACGACATTGTCTTTGATTAACTCTTTCTGTCTAGCTAGTATACATATACCTGGCCAATTTTTAAGGACCAGACAGTTAGGGATTCCTTTACGGCTACCCTGTTGGTAGTTTTTGACTCTGGAGTGTTGGGCTTTAAGGACTGCGTGGTGGGGTCCGGGAACCGTGACACATGGATATTAATTGCCCCAGTAGCTCAAACATGGATATAAATTGCCCCCCCCCCCCGTTGCTCACTGGCTGTCGGGACGCGGGTTGGTAGGGACCCGGTTTGGGGTGCCACATGGAGCCCCCACCGGTTTCCCTCTGCCTCTGATGATAGAAATTCACAGGCAGCCAGCGGCGCACTGTGAAAACGCCGCGGTGGTGCCTGTAGCGTGCCTGCATCCCAGTCTAACACTGGAGCAGGCATGTTGCACTGGCGCCGCACCTCACGTGAAACGTCACGTGAGGGGGCGGCGCAGGCGCCACCGCAGTGTTTTCACAGTGCGCCGCTTGCTGCCTGTGAATTTCTATCATCAGAGGCAGAGTGGAAACCGGCGGGGGCCCCAAACCGGGCCCCTACTGACCCGCGGGCCGTCGGGCAGTGCCCGAGTGCCCGATGGGTCAGTCCGCCCCTGAACACACCGCACATTACTGTATAGCTCTGCAATACCCTCAAGCACACCGCACATTACTGTATAGCTCTGCGATACCCTCAAGCACACCGCACATTACTGTATAGCTCTGCGATACCCTCAAACACACCGCACATTACTGTACAGCTCTGCAATACCCTCAAGCACACCGCACATTACTGTATAGCTCTGCGATACCCTCAAGCACACCGCACATTACTGTAAAGCTCTGCGATACCCTCAAGCACACCGCACATTATTATATAGCTCTGTGATACCCTCGAACACACCGCACATTACTGTATAGCTCTGCGATACCCTCAAACACACCGCACACTACTGTATAGCTCTGCGATACCCTCAAACACACCGCACATTACTATACAGCTCTGAGATACCCTCAAACACAACGTAACATTACTTGATTTTTCTGATTTTCAGTGTTTCAATTCGACAGGTTTACACCGGCGAATCCCATAGGTTTTAAAGTAATAAATGGAATATCTTTTTAATTTTTTATTATGACAATTCATTGTTTTTAAAGATCTTTTTTTTATTTTTTAAAAGACTTATTTTAAAACAGACTTTTTTATTACGTTTTAACCCTTTCGCTGCTGAGGCTTTTCACACCTCTGTGCTGAGCTCATTTTTACCTGTTTCGCTCATCTTGTTTAACCGTGTTTTGAAGCCTTATTTTATTATATGACCAAGACATATTATATATCGTTCTTTCCGCCAGACTCGGCAGATTCATAATATGTCATTATTATATGTATACGTCATGACCTGTCTGTATATTATAACAAAAAATGCAATAAAATATGTATTTTCAATAATTTACAATGTGTAAAGTGTTTTTTTTCACATTTTAACATGCGAGCAATTGCGGTTATATTTTGTATGGGGTGCGCTTGTTAAAAAAATTAGAAATGGGGTCTCGTTACATTTTTTGGGGGGGAAAATTACACGATTTTTAACAAACGCTCCGCATACAAAAATCGTTAGTGCAGTATCATTGTTCACATTATAATTGAAATGGGAATAATATTGCTGCGTAAACAAGAAAAACTTGTTGATTTTTTTTTATAATTATTTTTTTTAAAAAAATATATTTTTATTTTTATGTTTTATGCTTTAAAAAAACTTTTTACATGATCATGTTTGGTATCGTTGGAGAGGCCACACTCTCGCTGATCCAACAGTATCAAACATTAACCCCTAGCTGCCACAGATCGGGAGATAGGGGGTTCATTGGAACCCCGTATCTCCACCGTTGGTGGCAGTTAGGGGTTAACTCCAGGACTGGCGTCATCATGCTATGCACGATGACGCCAGTCATCAGGGGGCATTCCCGGAAGCTTGGCCGACATCCAAGATGTCGGCCAGCTCCGGGAGAGGATCACAATTTGGCGCTTTTCGGCACCGAATCATGATCCGGCACCCAAGGGGTTAAAGGCAGGCACGGTCTGGAAGGGCAGCCTGTGCCCTTCCAAACCGTGGGCAGGCTGTGCCCTTCCAAACCGTGCCTGCCTTCAGCCGCAGGACCCCGGCGATCGGAAGGGAGAAAGGTCCGAAGGACCTCCCTCCTCCCTTTCAGGCACCTCCTCTGCACTCGCGGAGGGGGCGCCTGAAATAGATGTCATTGCGCCGCCGCGATGACATCTATTGGTGCCGGCGGCGGTCCCGGGTGCTGGGCTGACATCGAGGATGTCAGCCCGCACCGGGGGGCACAACAATCAGCCGCAATCCGGCCGATCGCTGACCACAAAGGGAGGACGCACTCAGCGCGTCCTCCACACCCAACAGTACCTGTGGGTTGACGCGCTGAGCGCGTCCACCGCAGCGAACGGGTTAAAGGACCTGTTTTTATTATTTAGACACATTTTCTTAACTACATTTTTATTGCTTTAAACTATTGGCTATTTATATTCAGTTTGGTGGAATTCAACGAGTCCAATTCTGTGCTTTTTCACTAATGTCCGATAACTGCTTCAGTGACTCCATTTTTGGCTTAATACAGTGAACATGCGGTGAATAGCGAATGCAGTGTATTTTTGGTGAAATGGGCTGAAATGAAAAGCTCTTGTGTTTAACCCTCTGTGTTTTGTTGTTTTATATTTTGCAGATATAAAGAGACATTAATCTGGTCCTGTTGATAGAAAAGTGTTTTGTTCCTGTGGAATTTATCATTAAAACCAAAAAGGTATTTTGTGCAGCGTTATCTGATTTATATTTAATAGATACGGATTGTCAGACCGGGTGATGTTACATATTAAATATATCCTGATTTTTATTAACCAACTTTATACTATCTGCTAAATCAGAGAAACCTCTATAGACAGAGAATTCACCTGGTGTAGGTTAAAATCTCATTACTATATGTCTCCATGCAAGACCATTTGTACCTTTTAGTATGGGGAGAGTTACTCTGGCTTCAAGAGATGTTTGGTTTTAATCAGTGCTTTTTATCTGGAAAAATAGGTGGGGGGTCCTCTCTCACGCCCGGGGAAAAAACGATTATTATGACTATTCTCATGTCCTCATAAACAATAGATGTAGTTCACTTAAAGGAAGACACTATAAAAGGGAACCAAGTTTTTTAATACTGTGTTCCTTTAAAAGAACTACAACTATTGTTGTAACCCTATGGGGATTATCCACTAAGTGCCTCTGTTGCAAGAAAAATCTGTATTGCAGTGCAGTTAGCTGTTTTTTTTTGCAACACTGGCACTGAGTGGATAATCCCGTAGCATTTGTGAGCACCACAGCAATGAAACTCACAATAATGCGCAGTGTGTATGAGCTCCACAGCAATGAAACTCACAGTAATACGCAGTGTGTATGAGCTCCACAGCAATGAAACTCACAGTAATACGCAGTGTGTATGAGCTCCACAGCAATAAAACTCCACTATCCACTAAGAACTGTTTGAATAATATTGGGGGACTCCAATGACAGGGTGTTTGACCTTGAGAACACAACCACATGGTGGTAACAGCGGGACCAGGTGAACATACCTGTTTTGCCACAGTTGATATTTTAAAATGCTGTTTTGAAGTGTATTTGGAATCAGCAGCAGCGGTAGTTTTTTTATTTGATCTGAGGCTGCCTGTCACTCAGTCCCTGCAGAGCATGCAGCCAGGACTTACATTTCCACCTTCTCACCTTCCAGGGTGCACCACACACTGTCTGGAACTGCTGGGGAGGTGGGGTGTAGGGCAGCAGTGTAGACGTCTTTTGGCACATGTCTCTTGACATCATCAGAGGGGGCCAGGCACCAGCAAGGAAGAAGGGACCATGAGGAGAGAGAGAGCAGGTTTCCGTATTCAGCACCGCGGGGGAATCTGCTCTCTGACCTGGCAGATACAATGCAGCTCGCTGGGCACTGGCTGCATCTTAGAGGAGGGGCAGCAGAGACACAGCGCCAGGCAGATAGTTTAAAGTTTTGGATTCCTGTCAAAGCAAGTGACCAGGGATTAATTTTTTCTTTTTTTGCACCCCCTCCTGGTCTTGCGCTCATACGAAGCCACCTGTACTGCCATACAGTGCCAGCTCTTCTGATCACACCGCTTGCCTGACAATCCGCAGCTCTGGCAGATAGGTGTAAACATTCTGCACCCCCCTCCCCATGCTGTTCAAAGTTTCAGCAGCTCCAGAGAGGGGGGTGCACTATGTTTACACACATCTGTCAGCGCTGGGGCACTGAAGAAACAGAGGAGGGATTTTATTTAACCACCCCTCCCATGTATCTTTTTGGGAGGGGTGTTATCGGTCCCTACATACACTCCTGACAATTGGAAGAGTTGACGGCCAATATGAGCTGCCAAGGGCTTACGATTCTCTGCCTGCCACTGCAGAAGGAGGGGGGAGCATCATGCTCTCTCTTGTTAGTTCGGGCTGCTGGTGAGGTGCCGATACTGAGTATCGGTGAGTACCCCCTGAAAAAAAGCACTGGTTTTAGTCATAAAAAAAAAACCTGGAAACCCATGCAGCATAAAGGGAGATTTGACATGGCTGCATTTGTGACAGAGTAATTTATTGTATCCTCCCAGGAGTACAGAAAAAGTTCTAAAATGTCTTCAGGAATTGCTTTTGAAGAACCAGTGCCATATGCTGAGGAAAACATCATGAAGCCTTTGCCAGAAGAACAAGAAGAAATAATGATCAATGTTGACGCTTTGCACTCCTTAGAAAATGCAAAAAAAACAGAGAATCCAGGACTGTCATCTGGGACATTTCTATGCCCTGATGGTGAGAAATGTTTCAGCACAAATGGAAGTCTTGGTAAACAAAGGAACGTTCTTGTCGGAGAGAAGCGGTTTGCATGTTCTGCATATGAGAAATGTTTTACAACAAAGAGTCATTTTACTGCACATGAGAGAATTCATATAGGAAAGAAGCCATTTGCATGTTCTGAATGTCAGAAATGTTATAGAAGAAAGGATGAGCTTACTGAACATGAGAGAATTCATACAGGAGAGAAGCCGTTTGCATGTTCTGAATGTGGGAAATGTTTTAGCACAAAGAATAAGCTTACTGCACATAAGAGAATTCATACAGGAGAAAAGCAGTTTTCTTGTTCAGAATGTGGGAAATGTTTTAAAAGAAGGCACGAGCTTACTGTACATGAGAGAATTCATACAGGAGAGAAGCCATTTGCATGTTCTGAATGTCAGAAATGTTTTAGTAGAAAGTATGAGCTTACTGAACATGAGAGAATTCATACAGGAGAGAAGACGTTTGCATGTTCTGAATGTGAGAAATGTTTTAGCACAAAGAATAAGCTTACTGCACATAAGAGAATTCATACAGGAGAAAAGCAGTTTGCTTGTTCAGAATGTGGGAAATGTTTTAAAAGAAGTCACGAGCTTACTGCACATGAGAGAATTCATACAGGAGAGAAGCCATTTGCATGTTCTGAATGTCAGAAATGTTTTAGAACAAAGGGTGAGCTTACTGTACATGAGAGAATTCATACAGGGGAGAAGCCATTTGTGTGTTCTGAATGTGAGAAATGTTATAAAAGAAAGGATGAGCTTAGTGCACATGAGAAAATTCATACAGGAGAGAAGCCCTTTGCATGTTCTGAATGTGTGAAATGTTTTAGAACAAATAGAGAGCTTACTGCGCATGAGAGGATTCATACAGGAGAGAAGCCATTTGCATGTTCTGAATGTGAGAAATGTTTTCGAACAAAGGGTGAGCTTACTGTACATGAGAGAATTCATACAGGAGAGAAGCTGTTTGCTTGTTCTGAATGTGAGAAATTTTATAACAGAAAGGATTACCTTACCGCACATGAGAGAATTCATACAGGAGAGAAGCCGTTTGCATGTTCTGAATGTGAGAAATGTTTTAGAACAAAGGGTGTACTTACTAATCATAAGAGGATTCATACAGGAGTGAAGCCGTTTGCTTGTTCTGAATGTGGGAAATGTTTTGGAAGAAAAGATATTCTTACTGTACATGAGAGGACTCACAGAGCAGTGTAGCTGTTCATTGTAAATCCGTTCTCGGGATATTATAAGGTTTCTGTACAATACAGTTTGTATGGGAGAGAAGCTGTTTGAATGGTCTGATTGGTGGAAGATGTTTTAGAGCAATAGATGGTTACATTACATGATCTACATTAACGCATTCATACAGGAGATAAATTGGTAGAGCTATGTATGGTTAAGCTCATCTCATGGTATCATTCCGTAGAGAAACCCCTGTGCTGAATGTGTATATATCTGCTGGGTGGAGTAGCGGTAACATCACTGCTCTGCGTGGAGAGAGCCTGTGGAGACATGGGTTCGATCCCAGCAAGAACACCTCTCCAGTAAGTGTCTTTGGGCAAGACACCTGACGGTTCATACTCGCCACCCAGGACATACTTGAAAACGAGAGAAATCCTTTCTCTAAAATAAAAAAATGTGGGAGATGCCTTTGCAGAACGTCAATACGTTTTAGACTTGAATGAACTCGCCCCAACAAGAAACGATGACGTGCAAAATCATTTACCTCTAAATCAAATCTGTATCGACACGTTAACTCACCGGGAGCAAAGCCAGTTTCATGCCATGAATGTGTGTTAGGTTTCGGAACAAAGTATAAACTTAACCCCTTCCATCCTGAATAGTTTCTACCGATTGAAAAATAAATGTATACAGGCGTATAATGTCAGTACCTTTTTTTTATGTCCACAATTATGGACGTTACAACCCGAGAGAGAAAACTCATTGTGACATGTGTCACTTTGGACTTGGGGTACATGGGTCTGGAAATGTATTTAGAAGGTTCAGGAATCATGTTCTATATTATTTCCCTGCCGTCTCTCATGTTGAAATTACCCTGTGCCTGGTGGGGGTGCAGGGTGTGTGTGTAATCTGTGTTATGTATGAATAATGTTATTGCCTGTCTATCGTTATGGTCCATCTGTACATGTTGATATCTGCTGTATATTTGAATGGTTTTGTTAATGGGGCAGTGTTTGCCTGACAAATCAGATTATCTGCTGGTATAGACTGTAATCTTATTTAACATCCACAGCTGTCATTGTCCTGTCTTGTCTAGGAATGTTGAGCAAATGTTTATCTGTCCTAGTCTAATTATGTCCCAAATGCCGTGAATCAGAAGGAGCAGTAACATCAGAAACCCTCACAAGAGTTTCTAGGGGAGATTTTGTATATGTAAATAACTATTATTATTAGTAACTATTAGTGGCCCTTTAAGTGTTCGACATTGTTTAACCCTTTCACTGCTGAGGCATTCGACCGCTGTGTGCTGAGCTCATTTTTACCGCTTTCGCTCATCATGTTTAAAAGCGATTTGAAGCCACATTTTATTACATGACCCAGACATATTATATATGTTTTAATGAGTTGAGTTTTAATGTGGATAAGTGCAAGATAATGCACCTGGGGCGTAAAAACCCAAGGGCTGAATATAGAATATTTGATACATCTGAGGGTTGGGATTTAGGCTAGGGTCAGACTAACGCATTTTTCGCGTTGTCCGTGAAAAAGTGCGTTCGAACGAATGGACGCATTTTTTCACAGAATACGCGATAGCGGTCATACGATGCGCATTTTCGTCCGTGATTTTGTACGGATCATCAATAAAACCCTTTTTGCGTCTGGACGTTATGTTGGCCAGACGTGTGCAGCGTCTGACGTCTCCCAATCATGCAAACACGCCGCTAGTAGACGCTGCGTACTCTGTACGTCAGTACTAGCGGTTTGACGTTCTCGAAAAAATGCATTCGTTTGCCACTTGCGTTGCGCGGCCGCACTTTTGTGCGGCCGTTCTTCATATGCAGCCCCGCATTGGACGTCATTTGCTGCTAGCACGGCCGTGATTAAGTGCGGCTAAACGCACGTTAAAACTGCTTTCGTCTGACCTTAGCCTTAGGGGTTATTATTGCAGAGGATCTAAGGGTAAGTAGTCAATGTAATAGAGCAGCAGGAAATGCTGGCAGAATGCTTGGTTGTGTAGGGAGAGGTATTAACAGTAGGAAAAGGGAAGTGCTCATGCCACTGTACAGAGCACTGGTGAGACCTCACTTGGAGTACTGTGTGCAGTACTGGAGACCGTATCTCCAGAAGGATATAGACATCTTAGAGAGAGTTCAGAGAAGGGCTACTAAAATGGTGTACGGCTTGAAGGAGAAAAGTTACCAGGAAAGGCTTAATGATCTTAACATGTACAGCTTGGAAAAAAGACGAGACAGAGGAGATATGATAGAAACATTTAAATACGTAAAGGGAATCCACAAGGTAGAGGAAGGGAGTATATTTAAAAGGAAACAAAGTAGCAAAACAAGAGGACATAGTCTTAGATTAGAGGGGCAAAGGTTTAAAAGTAACATCAGGAAGCATTATTTTACTGAGAGGGTGGTGGATACATGGAACAGCCTTCCAGTAGAAGTGGTAGGGGCCAAAACAGTAATTTAATTTAAGCAGGCATGGGATAGGCATAAGGCTATCCTAAACAAAAGATAAATCCAGGTAAAGTATCCATGTAATTGGGCGACTAGATGGGCCGAAAGGTTCTTATCTGCCGACATTTTTCTATGTTTCTATATCGTTCTTTCCGGCAGACTCGGCAGATTCATAATATATAATTTTTATATGTATACGTCATGTCCTGCCTGTATATTATAACAAAAAATGCAATAAAAATTTAATTTTTAATCATCTGCAGCGTGTAAAGTGTTTTTTTTCACCTTTTATCACATGAACATTTGCGGTTATGTTTTCTATGGGGTGCGCTTGTACAAAAATTAGAAATGGGGACTTATTAAATTTTTTGGGGGAAATTACGTGATTTTTAGCAAACGCACCCCATAGAAAAAAATGATTAGTGCAGCATCATTGTTCACATTATAATTGAAATGGGAACAATATTGCTGCATTAATAAAAATAACACACAAAAATACATGTTTTTTTTTTTTAATTTTATTATTTTATTTATTTTTATTTATTTTTTACTTTATACCTGGTCATGTTGGGTATCATTCGAAAGGCCATGCTCAGGGCTTTCAAATGACACCCTCCATGACCCCTAGCTTCTGGAGATATCCGGGGTTCAAACGAACCCCCTATCTCCACCAAAGGATTTCCTTGGGAAATCCCCGGGCAGCTAGGGGTTCCCCGGCTATCTGACGTCATCATGCTATGCGTGAGGACGTCAGGCAGTGAGGGGGGACCCGGGGGTGGAGCCACCATCCAAGATGGCGGCCCCCACCGGAGCTAGGCCGCACTTCGGTGCCGCAAGGCGCCGAAGTGCGACCTGGTGCCTTAGGGGTTAAAGCCAGGCACCGCTTAAAAGGGGAGACGCTCCCTTTTAAGCGGTGCCTGGATTTTTTTTGTGGGACCTCACGATCAGGAGGGAGAGGGATCCGAACGGATCCACCCCTCCCTTCCAGGCGTTCTCCTGGCAATGTCGGGGGAGTCGCCTGAAAATGACGCCATCGTGCATGGCGCGATGACGTCATTTATGTCGGGAGGAGCTTGACTTCAGCGTCTGAGGACGTTGAATTCAGAACGCCACGGGACCCTGGACAGAGAGGTGAGTGTCTTCGCCGGGGGTCCCGCAAAGCTGATGACGTGTGGGACACGTCCTCAGCATACAGCGGGAGTAACTGAGGACGTGTCCCACACGTCGTCAGCAGTGAAGGGGTTAATATCAGAATTATCCACATCTCTGTATAGCAATTTATTGTGTTTTATGTATAGTTTCCTTTTAATAAATAAATGATATCAGAGAGTTCTGCTTTAATGGATTTATGTCAGATTTATCCCATAGCAAATCCCAATCGGCTTTAATGTTAAAAATATTCCCGTTTTAATTCAATATCTAATAAACCGTTTATTATTTTAATCTGCAGTAAAATTGTGAAATTGCAGACTTATGTTGAATAATAAAGAAAAGTAAACATCAGCTTATCGGTTTGTCCCGTTAGTCGTCAAGGGCATTGTTACAGGATGTTCCAAGATGTTCCAAAATATTCTCGTCTTGATACCAGAAAGAGGAACTACATGTGCTGAAATCTGCTAAGAAAGGATGTTAAGCATAATATAAATTTGATTCTTATAAAAACAGTTTAATTAATTTCTTTTCTTAAAGCCGTACTGTTATATTTGAAATGGGCATTTTATAAGCTTTCCTTTATTATTAAAGCAGATACATATTCTTGTCCATAACATTGTCCTTGTGATTGGAGTGTCTGTAAGTCTCTGTACAAGGCCACAAACACATGGTATACAGCAACAGCCTACTACTGCCAGTAGTGTGGCGGCTACAGTCACTGAGACTGTGACGGATCAGCCGCCACAGGATTTATTTAGTTTAATTTCATTCTTATTTTGTTATATTTTGTTTACCCTTTATTTATAGGAACTAATTTCCTTTGTTAGATTTAGTGTAAAACTGTTGCTAGACTTCTAATTAATCATGTTTTTCCCCAGCACCATCCTGCTAGTAACCATGGAGTACATGCGTGCTACAATGTATCCGTCACTGACGTAGCGCTCCACGCTTCAAACTCCAAAATACTTTATGCTCAGTTATATTGTATGGTTTTAAATGTATTGTCAATTGCTCATTTTTAGTTTTAAATAAACTTATATTTCTTTAGGTAAATGTGTTTTTTTAGAGATACTACCTGCCGCTAGTGGCAAATGCTTTCCTTTGTATAGAATGTGCAATAGGTTTGAGTGACTTGTGGATTATGCAAAAGTGCTTTCTCTTTGGATATCTGTTATCTGTTAACATGTCTGAAAGGTTGAGAGTCACCATTGTCTCAGCCACCCTCTATCTGATTCCCTTTACAATGGGTTATGTAAATCACTGTATGTGGTCACTGTGGGGTCAAGACTTCATCTGCATACAACCAGTGGACCAAAGTGAAGCCTGAAGAGGACCTGAAAGAAGCCTGCAGTGGTCTTGGAACCAACCAATCAGAACTCCCGCCCACCCCAACAGTTCTGATTGGTTGGCTGTATAATTATTATTATTATTATTATTATTCTTTTTTTATAAAGCGCCAGCATATTCCGCAGCGCTGTCTGTTCCCATTCTAAATACACTCTGATTTACCTTCAACCTACACTTTTGTCTCGACTAAGTGATTGGGGAGGGATACAGGTCTCACAGAGCAGAGCATTCTCACAGAGCCTCGGTATTCTCGGATCCAGGCAGAGACAAGCAGCGGATTGATGCCCTCTTAATAGCGGCATTACAGGCTCCATCCAGCAGATTGGCTGATTCTGAGCAGCCGCCTTCACTGCATCCAGGGCAGACACCTCGGTTGGCATGCTACCTCCCAGTGCTCCAAGGCAAGGACGGAGTTAATGGCGAATCTACTCCTGCTGAGTAGCGGATTTCGTTACAGAGACTATCAAACTTCGGGCAAGGCCAGCCCGGTTCCCGAACCACTTCTCCAGAAGTTGGGTTATATGAAGATGGCAAGGGAGGTGAATCCCGCGGCCACTTGGTTTTGTGCCTTGAATTCATCAGGAACACCTCTCGGCACACCAATAGAATCTATATATACTTGGGGATCAAAGGATCCATGTGGGCCACCCGGCGCCCTTCTGTTCCGTATATGGTACTTCTTCTCGTTTAGCCCAGTCCAGTTGCCAGCCATTGGAAAAATGTAGAAGGCCATGATCAGATGGGTCAGAGACACTTCATCCTGAGCTTTGGAAGCTCCAACTCATGTAAGTTTCCAATCAGCAGAAAAAAGATTTGTAACAATTTCCTGAAAGATTCACACTAGGAGAGTATGTATTTCTCTATCTTTCCCTCCATGACTTCACTTATAATGAGATATTGAAGATCGTAGTATGCGCAAGGTGGGGGTCACCTGCAAACAAGGAGGAAGAAAAATCACCCAAAGGCGAGGTCCCACTCTGAGCCAGTGATAGGGCTCTTTTCTTGTGAGTGGTACTGATACATAGCACATTGCCTATTATATACATTGCAATTGTAGCGCTCACTCCCGGAGGAGCCGCTGAAAATGAACCACGGGTCAGTCTCCCCGCACTAGGGAATAAATATACTCCAACACGCTGTAAGTTTTACAAGTTAAAAGGTTTACTAAAAGGTTTGCAGTTCTTAAGACACGGTATATGCAGGAAGATTTACAGTACTTTCGTAACACGATAAACGCGTAGCGGTAAAAGAAACGAAAACACGAGGGCTTCGTATTTTCGGAAAAACCCCGACCGAGCAGAAAATTAAAAGATACGAAATTCGAGGAAAAACCGCGTAGCGGGACACAATAAAATACACAGTTCTCGTATCACGATAAACGCGCAGAGGGAACAAAAAAAAGGAAAATTGTTCAGAATGTAACTTTAACTTTGCCCCCTTGTATGGATAGGAAAAAAAAGGAAACTGAGTCCTGCACAGGTTAAGTCCCAGAACGTGAAGTGGTATGTGTTTGTGTGTGTAGGGTACCCGGGTACTTGTCAACTGGCCAGTGAGTTTACTTTATCGATGTCTTCGACTAGTCAGTTGGGGCCCTGTGGGTTTTAGAAAGAAAAAACAGCAGCGTACGCTCTTATTCACATACGGCCTTGGGGGCCTCTCACCCATCCAGCGCAAGCTCGAGATTCCGCTGACCCAGGACGTCTCTCCGCTCGATTTTAACTGGGGACGCCGACCACCGGATCTGTTGTCTGGCCTTCTGTCTGTCAGCCGCGACTCAGCCAGTTTACCGCCTGCTCCCCGCTTCCATCGACCGCGGTACTCCTTACTCGAGGGGTCTTCTCTCCTCAGCACTGCACTCGGATAATGTAAATGGTGATGTCTGTCTCCCGCAAGGCTGGGTGACCCAATCCTAAAGCCGATCCACTCTGTCTGCGCTCCGGCCTATCTTTTGGTCTCTCCTTCTCTGTGTGTGTGTGCATCCGCTCTCCTCTGCTCCCTGGCGCGCTCTGCCTGTTCTCCACGAGGTGCAGGATGTACAGCGTCTCCACAAACCCACCCACTTCCTGTTTCTTCGCAAAGCATGCCGGGACATGTAGTTCGAGTGTCCAGAGTCTTTAATCGTGATTGTCTCCATCTTGTGGCTAAAAATGGGTACTGCCACAGTAAACTTTAACACATCGCTACACTCTCCCCCTCCTAGAACTCTTGGGTCTCTCCAAGGAGGTACAACAGTTACATTATCCTTTTACAATATGCACACAGTTTATACAGCATATACAGGTTCAGCAGCATACATGCAGTGGGTTAGAAACACTTTCTCAAGCTGACTCATGTTCTGGGCTACCTCAGCTAACATAGCAGACACTTCGGGCAATCTCTGCACAGTGGTGATGGCCTCTTCAGTGCTATGTCCTGGTGAGTCATAGGTAAGTCGCTGGGGCGGTCGAATAGAGCGTTTCTGTTCAGGCTCCTTCCGTTCCTCTTCAGGTGGAAGTACTATAGGTATAGGCTCAGTCCTTATGTCGGCCACTGGAGCAGACACTTCCTCCGAGTACGATCCCTCCAGGGAAGGCATAGAACTATAATCGTAAGGCTCGTCTTCAGGAGCTACAGGGTCTCTAACAGTATCCGGGACCCTTAACGGAAGCTCAAGGGTTTCAGGGAGTTCCATATTTTCGGGGAATTCCCACTGAAATTCAGGAGCTTCAGCCCTCAAGTTACTTTCCCACTGACAAGGAACTGGGACGACCTCTTCAGGTTCTGGTGAGCGTATCCAATCTAAACAGAAACTCTCTTCGTCGCTGTCTCTTTCGCTCTCTCCAACAACCCGAGTCTGTTGAGACCGAGTGACAGGAGGAACACGTGGAGCATGCGGATTCTCCGGAGGAAGTTCGTTTTCCACTGGTATCCTCACAGCCTCTCTCAAAGGTAACAAGTGATTTCAGTGCCAATTCTTGAGGGGACCAGCCTTTCCATCAGGGCGAATCTGATACACCGGCAGACCTGGCAGTTGTTTGCAAACAATGTAAACCTGAGAACTCCATCTATCCGCCAGCTTGTGTCTCGCAGCAGCACCCAAATTCTTCAACAGAACCCTATCACCGGGTTGTAGATGTCACGGCTCACTGCAGGGGTTAAGGATTCGAGCCCAATATGCGGTTACTCAGATGAAGAGGCAGAAAGGGAAGGTTGTAATCCAGAACATAGGTTTATTAAATAAACAGAAGTAAACCAAGGAGGGGAATCTGAATAACTAATAACAATAGATAGGAGCTGGATGGGCAGGATAATGTATACAGGGGACAGGATATACTTAGCAGAAGGGGTAGTCAGGACAGGACACTGAATAGCACAATAGGGCTAACAGAACAGATACTGGACTCTGAATAAAGAATAAACACAGGTGGACAGGAACTGAACACTAAATAAAGAAGGAAATACAAATCAGGGCTGACTGAACAAAATGGAAACAGATACAAAAGAACACACTTACTGGTACAGAGGGTAGAGGATCAAAAAATACAGAAGGCAAAAGACAACATAAGATCAGGCTTGGTATCAGAAGGGTTATGACTGGAGAGTGGTTAAATCAGGCTTAGGTCGGTGGCAGGCGGCTGGCATAGAGAAGTAGTCAGAGTCCAGAATCCAAGGTCATACACGGGTTGATCAATAGATAGGATGATGGGAGTTGCAAAGGGATCCAGAAAATGGGGAATGCAAGAAATGTCCAGGAAGGAGGGTAGCAGAGATAAGGGAGTCCTCAGGATACCAGATGGAGGGGTACTCAGGATACCAGAAGGAGGGGTACTCAGGATACAGAAGGAGGGGTTTTCTCAGGATACCAGAAGGAGGGGTTTCTCAGGATACCAGAAGGAGGGGTTTCTCAGGATACCAGATGGAGGGGTTTCCTCAGGATACCAGATGGAGGGGTTTCTCAGGATACCAGATGGAGGGGTTTCTCAGGATACCAGATGGAGGGGTTTCTCAGGATACCAGATGGAGGGGTTTCTCAGGATACCAGATGGAGGGGTTTCTCAGGATACCAGATGGAGGGGTTTCTCAGGATACCAGATGGAGGGGTTTCTCAGGATACCAGATGGAGGGGTTCTCAGGATACCAGATGAAGGGGTTCTCAGAATGCCAGACAAAGGGGGTTCTCAGGGTGCCAGTTTGAGCATCAGGCAGGTCAGTGCATAGCACAGGTCAGGCTTGCAATGAGTCGTTCTATGGATAGAAAAGACGAGCAAGAGCCCTGATTCAGAGGTGAGGCTGGATTAAATTGGCAATGCAGGCCAGCCCACACCTGAGGCTGGAGAAGTGGAGGAAAAATCAGGAACGGATCCCTGAGTACTAGGACACACAGGCCAGTCCAGGCAATAGCAAAATCAGGACTGGAATGGCTTCATTTGCCCTTTTTACCGCGTCTGGCGGCGCGAACATGACAGCACACCCCCTCAAAGACGCCCTCTGGGCGTCTAAAGCCCTCTCAAAGACCTCCAGATCCTCGAGTCGTACCAAAGTTCCATTAGAGGACCAAACTAACTCGCGGTGACACAGGGTCAGCAGTTACCGCAACACATAGTGCCATTGATCGTTGTCCCTTCACAGGTGGCACATGGGTGTTTGGGACTGGTTGGCTCTCGGAGTCGGATGAGGAAAAGCTGAGAGGGAGAAGTCATTGATGGGATCACGATGAGGGACATATCCACTTGGGTAGGTTGCCGTGACAACAGATGGCTCAGAGTATGGGGTCCCCAGGTTGTTAGATCTTTGACGAGGTGGCCAGTTGCGGCGCCGTGCGGTTTCCTTTGGTCTTTCACTCTCAGAATCAGTAGTCTCCCAATCAATGTTGGAGTCCACGTGAGTGATTGCGGGTGTCCCACGAGTGGCAACAGTGGACAAGGGGCCTTCCATGGAACCGGTAAGAAGGGGCACCTCCCTTGAGGACAGTGGGGTAGGTACACACAGAGTCAATCGTGGTTACAAGAGGTGCAGTTTCTTGGGGACTCTGCACTCCTTGCTGCAGAGATACTTGGTTGTGCGGGGTCCACTCGCGGCGCTTGGGAAGGGTACTCACTTGCTGTTGGCAAGGTGGCGAGGGTTTTTGGCAGCTGATGACGATTCTGTAGACTGAGTCACGAGGTTGTCGGATAGCACCAGCGATCTCCATGGTGGGTGGTATTTCTTGCTTTGGCAGTGGGCAACCTCGAGGTCTCCTCGCTCAACCCCCTGGGTTTCTGTGAGGGGAGCTGGGGTCAAAGATGTCCTGATGATCAGCAGTGACCGCGAGACCCAGAGAACCCTGAGGGCCACAGTTGGCACTACTAGCAGTGTAGTTAGGCACCAGGTCACGGTGGTGGGACAAATCGACATGATGTCCATGGGTTCTGTAGGACCTCCTTCCATAACTCTGGAGGACTCAGGCTCTGTGATGGAGGCCGGTACGGTTTCTCTCAGAAGGGACAGGTTCCTCATCCATGGGTTCAGCGCTTTTCTGAAGGTCCATAATCAGACTCAGACATATGGGGTGTCACATTAGGAGGTACTGCTGCCGGTATAGGTTGGGGTACCGGTTGTGGTATGGTAGCTGATGGGGTTGACGACTGGGGTGTGGGAACAGTTCTGTGAAGGGGAGCAGACCTTGATTCAGAAGCAGTCTTAGCAAACGGGTGTTCTTTGGGGTGCTGACTTTTTTGGGGGTCTCACAGGGCAAACCGGCAAGAAATGCCCTTCTTGTCCACAGTAGATGCAGAGGGTTGGCGGCGAAGCGTCGGTTTGCGCTCCTCTGTGGATAATGGACCAGGTATTCTTCGTCTTTGCAGGGAAGCACCTTTTAGGAGTAGGATTCCCAATGCTCAAAAGCATGCTGCTCAGAAAGTCTGCCAGGTGCATGATGATTTTCTTGGATGGCTGTTTGGAGCAGCTCCTTAATGGCCTGAGATAACCACGGGCTGAGGGTTTGGGCTTCTGCATACTGTCACGGCTCACTGCAGGGGTTAAGGATTCGAGCCCAATATGCGGTTACTCAGATGAAGAGGCAGAGAAGGGAAGGTTGTAATCCAGAACATAGGTTTTATTAAATAAACAGAGTAAACCAAGGAGGGGAATCTGAATAACTAATAACAATAGATAGGAGCTGGATGGGCAGGATAATGTATACAGGGGACAGGATATACTTAGCAGAAGGGGTAGTCAGGACAGGACACTGAATAGCACAATAGGGCTAACAGAGAACAGATACTGGACTCTGAATAAAGAATAAACACAGGTGGACAGGAACTGAACACTAACTAAAAGCTAACGCGCTCAGGGAATCTTCAGTGGCTTTACAGAGCAAATGGAATAAGGAAGTTGCAGACCTTTTATTGCCTGTACCCAGTGCAAAGAGACAGAACTGACAGGCAGGGGTTGCCTGAACTTACTGCTACTGGGAGCACTCTGGCGTTGCTACAAGAGAGGGGTGTGACTGTTGCTTTAAGAAAGGACACTCTGGAGCTGCTGACAGAACTCTATGGTCAGTGGCCATCTTCCTGTGTTATTCCTGTTTGCTTGCTTGGGAGCTGAATAAAGCACTGCTCTAAGTAAATGTCATAACCTAGTGATTGCTCCTGTTAATAAGCAATACATTGAAAACACTACAGGCAGTCCAAGTGAGGACCTGCCAGGAGTAGCACAGAGGCCACCACCTCTTTATCAAATTTCTACATGAACCAATAGATGAGCTGACCATGCCAGTATGGGGTAATCTCTTTATTTAGCATCTTTTATTAAGACCAATCAAGCCAATTTAGGGCCATATTACATAGTTGGTGCTAACTTAACAAGAGCTGTTGTAAACTTCCCAGAGCCATTATAGCCTATGGAGGTTTTAAGATTACAACTGCTCTCGTTAATTAGCACCAACATTGTAATACTGCCTTAGTATTTTAGCGTCTTTTATTCTTGGTGCTGCTGCTCTGAACTCAATATTTATACAATGTTGCAAGAAAGCTTTGAGTTGAACACTCCCATGCCAAGTTTTGCTTACATCACAAAATCACTGCTATAGGCATCTTACATATTTGATTGATTTTTTCTCTTCATGTATCGATTACACAAAAATTATCCTAAATATCTGCTGTTATTAACCCCTTCACTGCTGAGCCATTCCACCTCTGTGTGGTGAGCTCATTTTGACCGTTTTGTGCTCGTCATGTTTAACCCCATCGTGACCAGGCGGTTTTACAATTGTCAGTCCGTAAGTACCCTCCGCTGGTTTTAAATTTTTGCGATGTTTGTGTTTAGGTCAAATTTTCCTCTTACTCGTTTATGCAACCCACACATATTATACACCGTTTTTCCTGCCATTAAATGAACTTTCTAAATATACCATTATTTCCATAATATCGTATAATTTACTATAGAAAAAAAAATATGTAGAAAAACAAAAATGCTAAAACACCTTTTCGTAATTTAATCCCCAAAATCTACAACCGCCAAAAGAGACCCCGGCTAAATAGTTTCAAAATTTTGACCCAAGAATAGAAATACCCAATTTTTACATGTTTTTGCTTTTTATCCCCTTCACTACTAAGTCAGTTCACCTATGTGCGCTGAGCTCATGACCGTTTTATGCTCATAATTTTTAGATGCCAGCCTAAATCCTATTTAATTAAAACCCCCTCAGACAAATTTTTTTTTTAAATTTTTTTTATACAGTTGCAAGAAAAAGTATGTGAACCCTTTGGGATTACGTGGAGTTTTGCATGAATTGGTCATAAAATGTGCTGTGATCATCTAAGTCACAACAATTTGAAAAACAGTCTGCTTAACCCCTTAAGGACGGGAGTAATTTTACAACTTCGGCGCTGTTTCCGAAGTAGAAGTTTGCTGAGCTCATTTTGACCATTTTTAAGTCACGTATTCTTATACCACCCAGACAAATTATATATCGTTCTTTCCGTCAGACTCGGCAGATTAATAATATATCATTATTATATGTATATGTCATGCCCTGCCAAAATGCTAGAACAAAAAATGTAAAAAAATTTGAATTCAATAAAATTTCAATCTTCCACAGTGTGTAAAGTGTTTTTTTTTTTAATTTTATTATCCGAGGCTCTGCGGTCATATTCTATTGGGTAGATTTGTTAAAATTAGAATGGGGAACCCATTTTTTTTTTTGGGGAGAAATTGCGTGATTTTAGCTAAACCCCCCCAAAAAAAAAAAAAAAAAAAAAAAAAATCATTAGTGAAGCATCATTGTTCACATTATAATTGAAATGTGAACAATAGTACTGCATTAAAAAAAAAAAATTATTATTTAATTTATTATTTTTATTTTTACACTTTTATTTTACTTTTACCATGGTCATGTTTGATATCATTGGAAAGGCCATGCTCTGGCCTTTCCAGCAATATCAGCCATGACCCCCTAGCTGCCACCGATCAGGAGATAGGGGGGTTCAAAGAACCCCCCTATCTCCTGCAAGGGATTTCCATAGGAAATCCCTTTGCAGCTAGGGGGTTCGCGGTTAACTGACATCATCGCACATGGCGCGATGAGTCAGTTGACCGGGGGGGTGACCCAGAGGTGGGGGCTGCCATCCAAGATGGCGGCCCCCACCAGAAATAGGCCGCGATCGGGCACAAATTAGTGCCCGGTCGCGACTTGGCAACTAAGGGGTTAACCCCCCATACAATCGCTGGAAAGGTCAGGCTGTGACCCTTCCAGCGATGCTGGCCACAGCCGCCGGGGACCAGGCGATCGGGAGATAGAGGGATAGAGGGATCCGAAGGATCCCTCCCCTCCCCTCCAGGCGCTTCCCCTGCTCCGGCAGGGGGGGGGGGGGACGCCTGAAACTGACGTCATCGCGCCACCGGCGCAATGACGTCACAGCGCCAGAGGAGGGATCACACTGATCTGACTCCGCGGGAGTCCGAGCAGCGTGGGAGCGACCGGAGGAGGTAAGTATTAAGCGAGAGGGGCTGTAAACGCCGAGGACGTACATTTACGTCCTGCGGCGTCAAAGCCCGCCTAATGCAGGGCGTAAATGTACGTCCTGCGGCGTTAAGGGGTTAAAATAATACAACACAAACATAGTGGGCCATATTACATACTTGGTGCTAACTTAACCAGAGCTGTTGTAAACTTAAAACCTCCATAGGCTATAATGGCTCTGGGAAGTTTACAACAGCTCTGGTTAAGTTAGCACCAAGTATGTAATATGGCTCTATGTTTTCATTGAACAGAATATGTAAACATTCACAGTGCACGTTGGAAAACGTATGTGAACCCCTAGCCTAATGACTTCTCCAAGAGCTAATTGGAGCCAGGAGTGAGCAAACCTTGAGTCCAATCAGTGTGATATTATTGGATGTGTTGCTGAAAGCTGTCCTGCCCTTTAAAACCACAGTTTTGGGTTTGCAAACACTGTGACATTTTTGTGTGTACATTTGTTCTTAAAGTGTTTTTGTTGATGTAATAGAGAGATATAATCTCTTAGATGTGATATTTGTTACTAGGTGTAAAGCCTGCCCAGAGGGCAGTCTATTGATAAGTGTGGTGCGTATGAATGTTGGTGGAAAGGGCTCAGGTGCTGGGCTTGGCTCTGTGCTCAGGCGCTGGGCTCAGTGCTTGGCTCAGTGCTTGGCTCAGTGCTTGGCTCAGTGCTTGGCTCAGTGCTTGGCTCAGTGCTTGGCTCAGTGCTTGGCTCAGTGCTTGGCTCAGTGCTTGGCTCTGCGTTCGGCTCTGGGCTGAGTGCTTGGCTCGGCGCTCGGCTCTGCGCTCGGCGCTGGGCTCTGGGCACTGGGCTCGGCTGTGTGGTGTTTTCGCGCGCTTACATTGGTGGTCCTGCGACGGGAGGCGCGTGCAACCTCCGCAACCGGCTTTGGCGGGACGCGCACATCCAGCTGCGTGCGCATCCTACCTCGTAAGACGCTTTGAGGGTGCTGCAGCGGTTGGATGCGCGCGCACCCGGCTGCGCGCGCATCCAACCTCCACAGCACCCTGTGGGCTGCGCGCATGCGCAGACCTGTTTTGGCGACGGACACGCCAGACACTATCCTTTTATAGGATAGATAAGGTGCCATTATCTACATACTATTAGGAGGGATGTATGTACGCTGCCTATAACATTCATTGTGTGTTATATACAGTGTATATACTGTGCCTGGATCAGCTGTGTGGTATACACAGTATATGATGCCCAGATCAGGGACTGTGTTATTTTAGTATACTGTGTAAGCACACCTTATGCACCGTATGTAACACACAATCCCTGATCCAGGCAAGGTTTAGTTTGATGGACAACTAGGTTTTTCTAAAATAAAAATAAAAAAAAAAAAAAAATTTACATCCCTGGATTGTGAGAGGGCCCCATCGGCAGCAGTGGCGCCTTTTTAACAGTTCCGGTATCAGACTCTATGAATCCGAATCCGGAGCTGTACTGTCTTGGTCTCTCTGTACTGCTCTGACTGGCTGGGTGGGCCAAGCAGCGTGCCACAAAGCTATGCGGACATTGCGGACGCAGCGCACTCTGAGCGTCTGTTCTAGCGGATTTACGTTCTTGCCTAACCTGCGTCTGTTTGCCGCGTTCGTTGTGCGTCCGCAGTTCTGTGCGGGTCTCTATTGATCATAATTGTATGCTCTGACGAATGTTAAAATGTACGTCAACACAGACGTGAACACTGCGCTCGTCTGACACGGACCTTAAACATGATGAGCATAAAACAGTCAAAACGAGCTCAGCGCACCGAGTTGAAATGGCTCAGCAGGGACAGGGTCAAAAAGCAAAAACATGTAAAAATTGGGCATTTCTAATCTCAGGACAATTTTGAAAGTTTTTGATTTAGAAATTTTGCTTTTGAGGATTAAATTTTAAAAAAAAGTGCGCGTTTTCCATTTTTTTCATCATATTTCTTAAATTTTATTTATAGTAAATTATACGATATGATACACAAACGGTGCAGAAAAGTGAAAACAGCAGTGGGCACTTGCAGACAGACAATCGTAAAACCGCCTGGTCACTAAGGGGTTAAATACACTAAAATACTTCATAGAAATGTATGGTAAGCTCAGTTGTGCAGGGAAAGTACAGTAGCTTTTTTTGTAAACATTGTGTTTACAAACATTTGTAGCAAGGTGTTCAGCAGTGGCTGGAATTTAAAACGCTTGATTCTTCCATAGGGTGTTAAAGGCTAGGGATGAGCTATTCGGTTCGGAGTTCGATTCGAACATCGCCT